>VZTD01003249.1:354325-378819 GCA_013397725.1 Rhagologus leucostigma
CGGGGAGCGGCGGGAGGGTGTCTCTGGTGGGAGGAGCAGGCAGCAAAACCCAAGCGCTCTCTCTCGCTCGCCCGCTCCAAACCGCTTGGGAGAGAAAATCCCTGGAACTGCCTCGAGGAGGGACGTCTGCTCAGGTTGCTTTTCAGGATGTTTGTGGAGGCTGCGGGCTCGGCGAGAGGCTGAGCCGGTCCCGAGCGCCTAAATTACCGTGAACGTCATTAAGGAGAAGACACCCCAGGAGGGAGGGCGGTTTATGTATAAGGAAGGGGCCCAAACTCCCACAGACTTTATAGACGCGAGTACATCGGCTCTCTGCACAAGCACGCGTACACGCTTTTTTCCCTGCCTACTTCTTTTTTTTTTTTTTTTAAAGAAGTACAGATTAGAAGAGACTGTCCGTGACAAAACCAACACCATTAAATAATTTAAAACGTGATGATTATATATTCACGTACATAGACAAGTATGCATGTCTCTGTGCACAGAGCCCCGGGTCACTTTTTCCAGCCGGCAGTGGGGAGAGTTAATGGAGAAGCGTTAGAAATCCGAAGGGGGAGATATTCTCCAAGAATGTCAAACCCAGGAACATTTACTTGAAATGAAACTATCAACCTGTGCACACGGGTGGTTTATGCCATTCCATTACCCTGCACCCTTGCTTTCCCCTTTCCTTCTGCTCGCTGGTGTGTGCCTTTGTGGGATACTGCCTTGAAATGGGTTACCAGCTACTCAAAGTGGTGACTTTTTTAACTCGGTGGGTGCAACACCTACAGTAATGGAGCCCCAGTCCCAATTAGCCCAGGTAGATGTCTACTACAACAGTAATTAGTACTAATAATAACTTCAGCTAGCAAATATAAATTAATGCTTCCCAAACCTCACTTGGAGAGAAGGGGAAGCCAGCATGGTCCATTTGTGTCACTGAATCCAGCCTGAGGTGACTTCAGAAACCGTACATATATACATTAAGTTTATGCTGACATTAAGATTCATTCCTTGGGCAAAGGAGGAAGAACGGGGTGGAGGATAAAGGCAGTTTTGGGGGGTGTTTTTTAATAGATTGTTCATCTAATATTTTCAGACGAGCAATATCTGGTAGTATCCAGCACCAGATCCTGCAACTCTTTTGCAAACTAATATTCAGCACTTCTTTAATTCTTAATGTTTAAATTCCTGACGTGAACAGTGGATAGCCAGTCAAAAAGCTGCATGGGAAACATGACGAATGATTTAATGTGTTTGTACTCTTGCATGTGCACCTCTTAATAACAGGGAAACTGAGGCATCACATCAAAATGACTCACGGCACTATTGAAATAGTGGTGGAACCAGCATTAAACCCTTGGCTCAGACCTAACACATGTTTAGGAATGGCTCAAGCTCTGGGAGGATGGAGGGGACAGAGAGGTTGTGAAGCCACATCCACCTTAGGTATCCTGAGAGCACTTGCCACACTCACTGGTGCTGATGGGGCTGCTCAAAAATCGCCCCTGTAGCTGCCTTCCCAGTGCTCCCCACTGATGGAAACACCAGAGCATTTTGGCTGCCCGGTTAAGATCAAACTCTCCAGCATCTTTTGTACTTCCTGAGGAGCAGCACTAACCTGCTCTTCACCAGGCATGTATTTGCCTAAATTTCTTTCTTGCCGAGGGTGTGGTTTCTAGATCAATTTAAGCTGATTTAAAGCCAGGCTCCCCCTGAGAAAGATGTTTGTTTTCTCATCCCACCCCAGCCTGGACCTTCAGCTGTGCAGCCCCGCCCCTCTCCAGTGCCGGTACCAACACTTACACACAGGCCAGGAAACTGATTCTGGTTTAAAAAAAATTTTTTTAATCATTTGTGTATTTTTTTTTCTGAAATAATTTTCTGCTGGATCAGCTCCTTGCTCTGCCTGACTCCATGTTGTGGTGGAACGAGGGAGGCCACAGGAAGGCACAGCTGGGGGCAAGGAGAGGGTGTCTGGGTCGGGCTGCCATAGGAAGGGCAGACAGATGATTTGGGATCTCTCTGCTCTCCCTTTCAGCTGCAGACAACTTGATTTCTCTTCTTTTTTTTTCCTTGTATACTGTTTTTCCAGAGTTGTGAGTGCTGGCCTTTCATCAAGCAGCAGTAGGACAAGCAGCCTTGCCTTTGGCATGGATATGAGATTAAAAAGCCTGCAAGGATGGAACAGTGGCCTGGAGAGCAGGTGTCTCTGCTGCCTAAATTACTTGTTCTTGAATTGCTTGTAGCTCCCATTTAAAAACTGACTGAACTTCAGGTCAGCGTTGTGTTCTGGAATGGCAACAGGCTCTGAGAGAAAGAAAATTAAAAGTGTGGGAGGTTTCTCTGCTCACTCGTTAACACCTTAGGTAACTGCTCTTGGAGCTATAGGTGTCATTGGAGAAAGAGCAGAGGAAGAAAGTAAACCTTGAAACCCTTGATTTGACAAGTTTCTTGAAAAAGTGAAGTTTGGATCTATTTCCTTCTTGTTTTGTCAGTTTAAGTGGTCTGGGTTAGGCCACATTTAGCTATATTCTGATTTAATTCAGGATACACTCTTAAAAGAGGCTCAATGTTGCAACTGTATCCTGCGCTTTTATAGGAACAGTTGGGAAAGTTTTCTCTTTTATACAGTATTTTCTATGATTCTGCTGCACCGGTACAGCTTTTAATAAATGCATGAGAGTTTGCAATGGGGGTGCTTAAAACAGCATAACAAAACCACTTCAGCAGCATGGGATGAGAAAGTGAATTTGTTAAAGAATAACTTTTTGATGTGAAGTCCTCAGCTCTCGCCTTCATCTTGCTTTGGGACACAACAAAGGGCAGCATTTATTCTGCTGGATACATTAAAGGATGATGCAGCTCAAACTGCAGTGGTTCAGCCCTCAGATCTAAGCTTGAATTTCAAATACCTTTCAAACAGAAAGGCAATCCAGTTTGTACCTTTTCTCATGGACAACGTCTTTCTCTTCCCTCCTTTCCTGCCTGCTGTGTAAACCCTATCCTGCTTCCTGTAGGATCAGTTCCACACGGGTTGCTGAAATATTGGCACCTTTATGTCACTGTCTTTTTCCTCCTCCTTCCTGGATCAATTAAGAAACCAGTTTTTCCTCTTACTCTTCTCTACTTCTTTTATGTATCCTCCTCTTATTGAGAAGGAAAGCTAAATGCTTGTGATGAAGTAATCCCTGTTTGTTGGCACTTGCTGCTTCAGATAATTTCTATAAAAACAAACTCCCAGTGTTTCTGGGGTTCTGCACAAGCCACATTACCAACCGAGTAAGGTTTTGATCTCCATGAGCTTTGTGTGCTCGTTCTTACCCAAGTTTAGTACCAACCACTGCTCTTTCTTTTGTTTGTATGGAAGTCAGTATATTTGAAAGCATGTACCTAGGAGACAAATAAAGGGGCTGATCAAAAAACAAGAAACGGACAGAAATGTGCAGGTTTGTGCTTGGTGAATTTGTTTGTCATCCTCATGTACCCATCTGAGGCATATGCCAGGGGCAGAATTTGGCCATTTGCATTCAGTTTTACCGAATGGGCAGTAAAAAGTGTGGGTTCTGCTCAGAAACTCATTTAATGACTTTTCAAAAATCAGACACAAAGCATTTTTCTCTCTTTTCTGCTGATTGAGTTTCAAGCTCCTTGTCTTCCTACTTTGATGTCCTCTTTTTAACTTTAACCATGCTTCTTTCCCATTCTGTTTTGCATCTTCTCTCATTTGTCTTGAACAAAGTGCAAGTCCTAAATTATAGCAAACTTTTTTCTCCTTCCAAACAGTCCCACTAAAATAGCATCCGTTTGGGGAATTTTGAACTGTTTGTCTATGCCCTTGCATGGAAAACACTCATACTGCAAAAAATAATAGCATTATTATCTGTATTAGGATGGATAATTAGTTCACGTATTTTCTTACGCTATATTGGTTCATTCTTATCAAAAGCTTCTATTCATCTTTCCAGCATTATTACAGAGAACATATTCACCATCATGAAGTTAATCACATTATGGATAAAGCCATTTTATTAGCGCTAATCCAGGAATTTGAACAGATCTGGGTTGAGCTGTGCTGTGTTGGACAATACTGGTCATGTTAAAAAATTAAGTATTGATTCTCAATGCTACTGATCAGAGGAGAATCAGAAATGAGATCTGTGTTTTGGGGTGTGAAAAAGGCATTATTACTGCTGGGGATGCCAGTGAAAGCTAAAATAGAATTGTAGGATTTGTGAAACTGGACTATGGCGCTGAATTTAATGTTCATCAGCTGAGGAAGGTGGACAGAGTTCAGTCCTTCACAGTTCAGCCCTTCACTTCATAAAACTGGATCTCCACAGGGATCCTTTTATTGCTATTGACTTCAGAGGACATTAGAAATGAGTTCATGTCACTGAAACTTTTGCAGTGCTGCGTTTACAGTACATTTATATACAATTTGAATATGGGCCTGTGCTACGTTTTTGATATATGTTTGTATATTGCTACGAGCATTTGTAAATGTGCACAGTCACCAGTATACTTCAGTAATGTCTTTAAACTTTAGGTAACTAATGTATTTCTGCAGCACAGACACGGCATAGGAGCATTGTTTAATGTACACTCAAATATTGCCAAAGCAGCCCGAAGAAAACTGTATTTAATTTTGTACTATTAAATTATTGTGTGCACACTTGATTTGGTTGACGCTTTTGGCACAAGCCCAGGTATTTCCTTCATTGGTAACATTGTAATCTGAACGTCTGAGATCTCAGGCTTATATTTGTGAAAAGCTATGCTGGGCACGAGCTCGGACGTCATTGTTGGGAGCGGATTTGAGTCGTGCTGCAGCACCTTGGAAATGTGCCTCTGAAAATCTGCTTAGTTGTGGCATTTTCTTACAATAAATGGTGATCTTTGCTCCTACAGACATTCAGGATTCTTCTTACTAACATATATTTTTGTCTTTTTCAGTTTGCTGCTGTCTGCATTCACTAAAGGCAGAGATGTTTGCTATTTTTGTGCTGAACAAAAAGCATATAAAACATATTCATGTTTTTTCAGAGGGAACAAAATAACTGATCCTGACCTGTAAATGCAATGGGATGAATTTGGATGGCTTTACTTTTTCTGTCCAGGCAGGTGCAGAGTAATACCTCAAAAGAACCATTATTTTATGCCTTTATTCCAGTGTGTACATAAATGCTTGCATAACCCTTGCACAGCTGCTGTACAAACTACTCATGCCACAAGTATTAGTAATCCTAACAGGGGAGGTTGCATGGAAAATTGGGGTGTGTATGCTAAACCATATGTACCATGCCCCTGAATCATAAAACTCGTGTTGCTGGAGCAGAGAGATCTTTGGAGACTGCTGGTTTTACAGGTCTGAAGGAAGCAGGATTATATACAACAGCTGCACCCCGCAGCTTCTCTCCTGTTGGGGCTTATCTAGTGCATTTAAATAAGCAGGAAACAGAATTCATTCCAACATTATCTTATATGGTCTCAGCTCCTACTTTTATTTATATTTCATTTCCATAGGAACAATTATTTTCACAGTTTATTTTGAATACACATTAGAGCCACTCCAATTGGAAGTTTTGAGCTGCCAATTCCAAGCTGCATGGGGCTGCAGAGACACAATGTGCATTTTTTTGTCTCTGGTTCTGCCTCTAAAATAACTTTCTTTATATCTGCGGTGATTTATAGCAGTGTTTCTGAACCAGCCTGAAGCAAGATGGAAGCTGGAGATTCATTTGACTCTCTAAAGCCCTGGCCACAAAAATCCCCTCCCAAGTAGAGCAGGGTAGCACAGCTTGGCCCCAGTTCTCCAGGGCTGGGGGAAGGTTGCAGCTCCCTGTCCGGCTGAGAGAGGAGGTTTGCCACATTACAAGTGGCCGCGTGAAGCAATCTCTCAGACCTTCAGCAGGACAAAATCATTAATCAGGAGGATTTTAAAATAATCTGAAGGGCCTGTTTCCTCTGCTGGTGTGTGTTGGTGCAGCACTGTGCGAGCAGATGGAGGTGTGCGTGTTCACAGGCACCCAGGAGCCTCCCCAGGCTCCGCGTGGCTCAGTGAGGAGTGCTTGGTGTCACTGCTGCCCCTTTTGTGGAGGGTGCTTTAGTTGGAAGTGCAATGCTGTAAGGGTTTATCTTTCCGAGACCGGCACTTCTAAGTTTTCAGTCAGAAAAAATGCGCTTCCTAAATGGTGCTCAGCGTGCACTGAGTTGGCTTTGTCAAGTGCATCTTTTCAGCATTCATCCAGAGCCCTTTCCGCAGTTGTCTGAGCCCCATAGGCGAATATATACTGTTAGACTGTTAAGATAATTTTTCAGTTAAGACATCGTCAAACCGCAAGCAGGACAATAGAAACAAAACCCCTTTTGTTCTGACTAAACTGTTCCTAATGACCCCCTCTATAAACAGTGGCACCAGCGGAGGTCTCAACAAGGCTCTTCATTGAGCCCCCTTTGAAAAGGACAAGCAGAGCAGAACATGGGGCAGAAACTCTCAGAGTTACTGCACTTCACTCTGCTCTGGTGGTCTGACCGCAAGAGAGAATCTGTTGTTTTTGTTGTTCAAGGCACCCAAAAAGCATAATTTAAAAGCATGGATTTCCACGGTTAGCATCCTATAAAGAGTACTAAATATTTGGATTGTTGGGAAAAGAGCAGAAGGAAGCAGTTTGTATGTTTGTTTGTTTGTTTGTTTAAATCAAGGAGCTATAAAATAGGCACTTTGGAGTTCCATATAAAAATTTAACTTATTTCCTTGGGATATATTGTTATCTGTGAAGCTCACAAAAATAAAAAATTCAGAGAAGTTAAGATTTTTACATTCCAGGAAGATCCTCACTTTTGTTTTGGGGGTAAAAATCATCTTTGTGAATAACATGTTTATCATGAGCAGGGGAAATGTTTCAGTTGTTTAATGTCTACAGAAGTTGAAGTTATGCTGATAAACTGAAACCACGCAGGACCAAACTCCTGTTCTTCCAGCTGAGTAACTGCAGGATACGTGCAGCACAGGCAGTCTGTCCTCACACAGATGAGGGCTATGGAGATTTTGAATCACTTCCTGATTATTCCTCTCCCTATTTCCATGTCCTGAATACGTGAGGAGAACAGCACAGGAGGCCTTCCACTTCAACGAAAACCTGTTTACGGAGCATCTTACTGTCGGTAATTGGGAAATGATGACAAGTCACACAGCAAAAGTCCCTAATTTGGACCATTTGGGAATTACACTGGCTACATTTGCAAGTAGAAATGCCAGTTTCTTTTGAAAGAAGCTGGGGTTTGTGTTCTATTATCGGGTTTAATAAGGGTATTTCTAACTTAAAGCATGGGCTACTGTTTTATTTGGAAACAGGTAGGAAGAGATCGAGGACAGAGAAGAGAGAAGAACATCCATTAAGACAGGAAGTACATCTTGAGTAAAGGCTAAATCATGGAGAAAAGTAACAATATTCAGAACACCTTAAAAATTCTGTGATGTGATGAGGGTCTGAGGACACTGCAATTTCTGGGAAGAGTTCAGCAGTTCATAGCTTTAAGGTTTGGAGTTTTGATTAGGGAGAGTGCCTACACTCTTCCTTTGTAAAAGAGTGGGATGGAAGGTTTCAGTGCGTCTCGGAAAAAGGAAGGATTTGGGTAAGTCCCAAGATGAAGGTCCAGCACTCTGTGACAGGATACTGAGAGAAAGAGAAATGTCAAAGAAATCTTGAAGAGATTTTCAGTAAAACAAAAGAATCTTTGTGAAAGATACTGTTAGCAAGTCTAATGGAAGGAATGGGGACGCAAAGTGAATTGAGAGGATTTGCAAGCTGTTTCTGAGCCTTGAGGCAAGCACAAAAAGCTGAGCATTTACTGTTTGCTATATTTGGTGTGTATGGAAGAGCACTTCGGCCATCAAGGGAGCTCATAAACTGCAGAGCCTAATTGTCTCTTGACTGCCTTCTTGTGCCGGGGGTAGAGAAAATGCTCCTGTTAAAGGACAGTTCTGAGTAAGAGCAGCTGAGACTTGACCCTGCCTTTTGTGAAAATGCTTTTCTCACAGCAGCATGGCCGAGCTCCGTGAGCACGTGCCCGTGTTTCCATGAATCTGTTTTTATTTTTCTTATTGGTATGCATGTAGGCATCATCCAGAGTGTGGTAGCTCTAGTGTTCAGGATTAAATACGGTAACTGTAATGTGATAGCCGGAAGGGACAGTATTCATTTTGTCACACCTTTTCTCAAAAATACACACTTGAAGACTATTTTTATTGAAAATTTCTAGGAACAAAATATTAATTGTATCAGACTGGAAGCTGCTGCCTCAGAGAATTTCTGGTTGAGATGTCCAGGTGGATAGACAGAAAAAACACCATGTTTATGGGAATTAATTAATCAGAAAAAAACCTGATTTCCAACTGTGTTTAATGCCGTGTAAAGCAGATTTTATTTAGTGTTTTGATTAACCACTCTCATGCTTAGGGATCACATTAGAGATGTGATAACTGTGAATCGTGAAAAACAAGTATGTCAAATGATAATTTTCTGCAGTCTTCATATGGGTACATGAGGGAAAAGTAACAACATGAACTTTATATTAACCTTGACTGTTGTAAAATTGCTTTCTCTTGAAAGTGATGGATCTGGTTATACATGTACCTCCTGAGCCAAAGTATTCTTCTTACTCTCTTCCAAAAAATGTTGTGATTCACTTAGTTTTTAATAATGTTAATAGTTCTTTTATCCCAGTGCAAATAAAAGCTTATTGCAAGCTTTCAACCTACACTAACAGCAGTAGGACAGAGGTATATTTGTATAAAGCAATGATCTTTAATGTTTTCTAACTTGCAGACTTTGGTGGCAGCCAATTCTTTAGATCATGCCAAAGCAATGTGTCTTATTTACCTTTTTGGATCCCTGTAAAAGCAGCTCATGGGCCCCAAAGGCCTGTGAAGTAATTTTAAAAATCAGTGATATAGGACAATACAGAATGCAGAAATCAAATTAATTTTCCCTATGCAAGATCTAAGTGTTTCTCACTCTTCTAAAGGCCAGCAAGTTGGACCAAGTTATAAGAGAAGAAATGAATTGAAGAGTTAAGGGTGGTGCACTGAGAATTAGAGTTGTGCAGAAACAGAAAAAATATCTAGTGTATAAAAAAATTAACGGTTTTGACATTTGTTTTAGATTTGTCACAGAATGATTTAAAAAACAAAACATGAATAGAAAGAATGAGACATCCCAGAATAGCCAACATCCAGTGGCTAGGGTATTTACTTGGGCCCTGTCCAAGGAGCGCTTTATGGGATTTGGAGCAGACATTTGACATAATGTTTTCAACATTATTTTTGTCAGACTGAAATTTGGGCTCTGTAGTGGGTTGAAAAAGAGCTTGCTTGGAGTTCTGCGCTTCGTAGGTGAGACTTAGTCACCAGCTGTTTCATCAGGCAGTTTCTCTTCAGCCTGGGAAATTTTATTTTTGTTTTTTTTAAACAAAATAAAGTAGCCGCATGGAGAATAGACAGTTATTCTGCTGAGTTTGGTAGGGTGCTAGTATATATTTGGGTATTATTCTGACTTTGGGAGTCTAGTAAAGCACCACCCACATTTCTACTCCGTTCTCATTCAGAACAGATTGTTTCTCATGGAAATATCAGAACCTACCTAACTGTATTTCCATGGAAATCAGCACATTACTTTAAAAAAATATGATTTTTTTTGCAAGTTAGCATTTTCTGATGGAAAAAAGCACTTTGTCCAAAAATTCTCAACCAGCTTTTCTGAGGTGAGCTCTTTCTCTGTATTTGACAAATGTGAGGTGTTTACCTTCAGTATTTTCATAGGTTGAAGAGATCATAAGTGAAGTGGGGTCTGGGGTGATGAAATCTGGCAGGTAAATTTGTGGGAACTTTGTAAGGGATATCCAGAGTAAAACATAAAAAGATGTTGATCACTGTCTCTCAGCTATTACTGAAATTAGGTTAAATTCGGTATGTGGGGGGAAAAATCAGAAAGCGTATTGAAAGGTTGAAATTCCAACCTTTCCCCTTTGCTTTGCAAACACGGATCTTTCAATCCAACCCTTTCATCCTTGCTCTGCTCTGAATCTCATCAAGCCACTGGACACACGTGTTCAGCTTCTCCTCCTGGTTTAGCCTGTGCTCCTGCCAGCCTCCCACTGTTCTGTATTCCTTCCTTCCTGTGTCTGTCTTACACTCAGGCCCGATCCTCCCACAAAGGCACTTCCCCAGTGCCCCCAGCGCCGGGCACCCTTGGGCACTGTTGACTAAGAACTGAGACTTGCAAGTGTCCCAGGGGACTCTAAAGGCGTTTGCAGAGGTGGGGAGCAAGTGTTTCAACAGCACACAGCTCCACGGCCTCAGCACTCTCCATTCATCAATCAACATAACTCATCTGAAAGATGTTTACCATGTCTGAGACTGGTTTTTGGGTTGCTGGGTTAATGGCAGTGCTTGGAAACAGTTATCCCATTTCTGTAGATGAGGTCGGTGTAGCACACTTCGTAATAAAGCCTGGTCAGAGATCATGAATGCAGCCAGTGCCTTGTTTCCTAGAAGAATCAAGTGGAAATATATTTGGCACCAGGCATTAAATGTTGCTTGCCCAACTCCCCAGGCAGTTAGAAGATATTGAACAGTACTGGGGGGAGCTATGTTTGGTGTGTTTGATGTCACATATGTCCCTCAGCTCCATTCCCTTGTCCAGATTCAGTATCTGTAATGTTTCGCTTTTAACTGAAGTACCTAGAAGTGAAAATTCATGCCATGCAGGACAACACATCTAAGTCATCTCCAGCCCAGGATTTGGCATAGCTGTGCTAATTTGCTGACTGAGAAATAAAACTGGGTAATTATCTACTGAGAGGCAGAATTTATTAGGTCTGGTGCAAGTGTCTTGTTGTGCTCCTAGAACCTGGTCCGGCTTGTTTTTGAGACCATGCAGGTAGTCTGCACAGGTGCTGCACACACTATAAACAAGACTCTACTGACTTCTGGTCAGTGCAGATCCTATCACACCTCTTAGTCTGGTTCCCTAGGGAAATCACTTACACAATCTAATTATTTGTCTGACCCAATTTCCAAGATGTTGACACATTTGTCACAGGTTATGTAGATGATTTGGAGACATTTACCAGTTGTCCTTACCAGTTCTGCGAGAATTAGCATCCAAGGAGAGGAAGGAATCCTTATTAATGCTCCCACTGAGGAAGAAGGGAGAGTTCAGCAATTGTTCATTGTGTTTGACAGCAGCAAGACTCTCGACTGATTTGCACATTGCTCTGATATTCCTTGGTGAAAACACTGCTTCATTCAGCTGCCAAATCAAAAACAAAAGTCAAGGAATGGTTAGGAGAAGATGCCAAGGCATGCTACGGTATTCCCCAGGGAATAAGGGAGCCTGCATGTTCTTGCAGGGGGGAGGTGAGAGCTTGGAGGGGTGAAGGGGGCTGGAGGGATTGGAGTGGGATATGGTGGCGGACAGCTGGGGTTATTCCAAGAGGGAAGTGTAAGAGCTGAAACATAAATCCATAAAGAACCAAGCTTCATTAGCTCCACTTTCAGGGAATAAATTGTTAGGAAAATACTGAAGACTTTATTTTGCTATTTTGGATACATTTACATGCTGATTTAACCCTCCTACAATTCCTGTAGCAGTTGGGGCTGGTACACCGCCTTGCTGTTACACAGCAGGCATCGGCTGTTATTTGACCTGAAAAGATCATTATAGGAGCTTTATTTGGTGTGCATTTAATAAAGCTGTAGCTGTTGTGACTATAACTCATGGCTCCCATGTCATTCCACAGTGGTGTAACCAGCGATTCAGCATTCCAGGCCCATCAGTTCAAAGGGAAGTGTGAGGGACACGAATGTATGCCAGAGCATTGGGACTTTTATTGCTCCTCTCCTCTGTTAGGAAGATACATTCTCGAGGAATTGAGAAGTACAAAGCATCCTTAGACCTTGTAGTGCAAAATGTAAAAAGTGATGTTATCTGCAGAAAGTGGACTTTAGATTCTATCAGCCCACATTTAGCATAAAGCATTTCCTATGGTAATGCCTCTCACTTTCCCAGACTTTTAAAGGCTCCAAGTGGCACACAGGCTGCAGACCTCTTTGTAATGTTAATGAATCATCTTAATGGACTGTTTTAGCAGAAACATTCATCACCTTTTGTCCCACAATGATTTTTTTTTGTTATACTTAAATGGTTAAGTAGGCAATAAATGCCTATCAGACCAACCACTATGCACTAGTAATCCACCTCACTATAAATCACCAGTGGATTATTATTGTCCTGTTTAATTAACACTCTTAAGGGATTCTATCGTTGGATAGACTTTCACCTTGCACTAAGCAGGCATTAACATCTGAAATAAGAAGTGTGTTTATGTGAAAAGCATTAATCAACATGACCTGGAACTGGTAGTGGTGGGTTGGATGAAATATGTGCCTGTGTCCATGGTTGAGGGTTCCTTACATCAGTTTTCAATGGAAGCTAAAGTCAAACCTATGGAATACTTACTTAAGTCATAGCAAATGAGAGTTCCAGAGTAATTTTTAATTAGATCTCAAAGATATTTGGCTATATTTGCTCGAAAACAGCAAGTTTAAAAACTATAATTCTGGTAGTGAGGAAGGCAATGGTTTTGTGAGTGTAACGTGGGTTTGTTTGTGGTCCAGTTCAGTTTTTAGAGGACTGGATCAAACCCTTTTCTTTTTCTGCAGGAAAAGATGAGAGGGGAATTCTGACCCTGTTGCTCCTCTGTGAACTCTTTTCAGACTTCACAGCCACAAAGAGTAAGCCAAGCAGCCGGAGTTCCTGGGAAGGGCAGGGGGGTCCATAGGCTTCGATGGCCTTTGCAGAACAATCCCAGCATCTCTTTTGCAAACAAAACTCCCACACTGGGACACAAGCTCCACACAGGATCACTCTTAATATATGAAAACATTTTTGTACCAGCTCAATGCTGGTTTTCTCCTCTTGGCAGAACATAAAGATGGCAGCTTGGTTTTTATTCCCTCTTGTAACACAATTTAATGCATTTACAAGTAATTTTCTCCTTCCTTGGATTCTGGCACTAACAGCAGCCTTGTGAGATAACCCACCGCTGAATTTCATTTTAGAAACAGAGAACTGCCATGTGCAGAGATTTTTCTGAGATCTTTAACAGTCAAAACTAGTAGCACAGCTCAAGAGATCCTGGTTCTTGTCTGCACACAGACCTGGTATGCACATCCCTTTCCTCCTGGCATTTTCATTCAATTATTTCCCAGTATGGACTCCTGCAAATTAAAGAACAAATAAAACTGCTAAGTGGAACACAAACACACTAAATCTTTTTAATTAAGAGATTGAATCTCTTAGTATAAATTCATTTCCTGAAACAAAACTCCAATTATGTAAGATTAATTCTTTCCTCTGAGATTGCAGGGATTTATTGACTAACAAAATCTTCTATTGCGTAAATGGAAATGTGCTTTTTAATGCAGCCTGCTGCTCAGAGGCAAAACCATAGCATTAGCCTTTTCACTGGGCATTTTTGTTTCAGTTGCACTCTAATCTGCCAGGTTTCTTTCTGTTTGTAACAGAAAAGGGGTGAAATGGTTCACAGCTGAACATGTGGTAAATAACACAAAACACTAAAGGAGTTTAAATAAGATGAGAAATTAAACTAAGCCCCTAAAAAGCCTGTTGTGATTGCAGGAGGAGCTGTAAGGACAGAAATAAGAGTATCCTGTGTGCAGGGCAGTGTTGTGAGGAGGTGTGTGTGTGTCATTGATCACACAGTAGTTTTTTTCAAATCATTTAACAGAGATGCACAAACCCCACACAGTTTCAAGTGCAGGCACGTCCTGAGAAGAATCTCCTTCATTCCCTCTAGACACACCCAGCCCATTAAATCCATCGCTGCCTCGCAGTAAGCCCCAGGGTTCAATCTTTTCTAGAGCACTGTTACTATCCAACCTTTTAGCTCATAGAGTGGGCAGCCAAGTTTTCATGTCTGTGCATATAGTAAGACCCGTAGCCAGTATTTCCTACAGTTTCCTCCTCTCCATCCCCATCTGGATACATAATGGTTTGGTTCTGTTGTTGGGGGTTTTGTCGAGGGTTTTTTTGAGGGTTGTTTTTCATTGACCTTTTTTTGGGGGGCTTTTTGGGATAGGTAAAATTTCAATGTTTCTTTCAGATTACTTTCTTATATCCTATTGCAATAACCTGTGTGAGGGTGGCGAGTTAAAAGGTAATAAAATCAGGAATCTGTGCTCCATGTAAGTAGCTAGCCATGAGAAACTGCAGCAGGGATGGATATTGAATGACTTCAATAGTCCAGCCAAGTTTTATCAGAACAGGTCATCAACCTGTAGGCTGCCTAAACCTGTTCCACTGCTTCCCCATTGATTAAATATCTGGAAGCATTTACACGTATATCAAATTCTCCATAATCTATTTTATCTTAATGACACCCAAGTTCTTTGTCAAGCTAGGGTAAAAATGTTCCCTCCAGTGGTGAGAAAAGATGGTGTATCTCCTTAGTGTACTACAGTACATTGAATTTCCTTGAAGCCAAACTATGATCTCAGGTTCTCACGGGCTGAAATATTAGTGGGACTGCAGGGATATAAAGGAAGTAAAACCTGCCTGCGTATGCCCAGATGTTAAGAAATTTAAAACTGGATTTTTTTCATTTGATTGCAGACCCGACATACATGGAGGGGGGGAAAAGGAAGGAATTGAGGGAATGTGTAGCTTCCAGCCAAGTTCTGATGGCTGAAATTCCTTCTGAATTTCAATACCTGTTCATCAAAACAAGACAGAACGTCTTGCCTGGAGTTGTCACCTGTTCCTGTCATCCGGGGATTTCCACTCTCCTTCCTCTGTGTTTGGGCCCAGCCTATTTTCCTGTTCTTACTCTCTGCCCCAGCCAGAGATGCAAACATTCTGAGCACTGCATTCCCTTCATCTTGGTTCAGGTTCCTAAGTGGTTCTGTCTTTTTTCCCATTTTCACCCTCTTTTCTTTTGGTTGTTTTTTTATTTCTTCCTTCACTAGTCCGTGACAATAGGAGTCAGGGGAAGCAGTGTGGAGATACGTTAAAAATCTGAAAAAAACCCACCAAAACCTCAACCTAGTGGCGTGGCAAAGGTCGAAAAAGGCTGATTATTCACTGTCTTGTTCAACATCATAAATAAGGAGCATCATAACTAATTAGGAGATGGCAGGTTCAAGGACAAACATCTTTGAGAATGAGCAGTTAATCTGTGGAACTCCCTGTCACAGGATGTGTTATGTGAAAAATGTGCATGAAATCCATTGGAAAAAAAAATTGATGAATACAAAGACACCATCAGAAGTCCTTGAATATGAAGTGCCACCACTTATTCCAGAAGTCTTTGAGTCATAAATATGCTGGGAATGCATCACTAGATACTTTTTTTGTACTCTTCATGTGATGTCCAGTATTTTTTGCTGTCAGAAGGAGAATATTAGTTTAGGTGGACTTTGGATTAACAAGTATTATAGGTCTTATGCTTTTTATTAAGAGTAGAAGGCAGGATGCAATTTATCCCTTAGTTGTCAAACAGGACTACAAAGTGTTGTGGTGTTTGCTCTCCTCTTACTTTTTCATCCCTTAATCCGATCCAGTGAAGCCTGGTAGATGTTTCTTATATTTTGTTGCCAGCTGTTTTAAGAAGTTCGTACAAAAGCTTCTCTCATCAAGAAAATTTATGTGAGGGTTCATGAGTCCTTGCAGCAGTATGTTGAAGCACAGAGACATTGTTAAATCAGATCCAAACTGATGGACTCAATACAACAGGAATGGCTTTCAAAATTCTCAGGAATGGCTTTCAAAAAAGAAAAGTTTCAAATGCTAGTCGGTACGATAAAGCGTAAATCTATATTTATATATCTCCAGACATTATCTTTACCAATGAAATTTTCTGTGGAGACAGCAATCAAATGGTCAGAAAGCCTTAGTTTGCCTGTAGGCAAACCCATGCTTTGGGTCTTAACACTGTAGAGATAATTATGTTACCCATGTTGTAAACATTTTGTGTTTCTTGAATAGAGAGTCTGTATTGAAAATATTAACCACTGGTCTGTGGAAACTGAAAAGCTGCAAAGGAAAGGAAACCAATTTTCTCAGTGGGTACTGAACAGCTGAATGGTTGGAACTGTGTTTGGGAAGCACTAAAATTGCTATAAGCCATCTGAAAAGTGCTAGTGGATTTAAAATCCTGAGAGAAAGGTGAAAACTTGCTGGTGTCACAAAGTGCCTTAAATAGAATATCTGCAGTTTGAGTGATCAAAATTAACCCCTTTACTCTGACACACATGTGGCATTCTAAACCGATGCTTAGATAAATATCACAGCTGATGCAACAAATACCTGAAAGTGCAGGTAATAAATACAAGAAAAAACCTGTCTTGATTATTCAAGTAAGTGCTGCTAGTTAATTAGCATGCTCATAGTGTTCGGGCCAATGGAGTTTTGCAGTTTCCTTTCAATAGAGTTTTTTTCCAGCTTTTCTTTTTAATCCCATTGGACACAGTGATGCAATAGTGCCCAAACAATTGAATGAATCCATTGTGAAGAACTAATTTTTGATTCAGAGATGATAGTCAATATTGCATTGCAAATTAGGCACTATTGGGGTTTGCTTGTACAAAAAGAATTTGTTCCTCAACAAAAAGTGGCATTCTGTCAACTACTAATTGCATACAGAGGATTTTAAACAAAACCAGGTAACATATGTATGTAACATGCCTGTGTGATTAAATGTGTGTGATACTGTTATTTGTGTAATATTAAAGGTAGGAGATATCTGAAACAGTAAGAAACCAGAGGATGGCAATTTTTATTTTCCATTAGGTTTTTCCAGCTGTACTCATGCTTGGGTGTTGTTTTCATAGTTTTTGAGGAGGTTTTGTTTTTGCTTTTCAAAGAATGCCTGAAAAATGAGTAACATTTTTTCCTAATTTTCAACTGAACCTCCCACGCTGTGATTTATGGCCACTGCTCCTTGTTCTGTGTTATGACACTACCTACCCAGAACTTGGCTGTCATCTCTGTAACTGCTGTGCAGGCAGAGACCAGTCCCTGGCCTCTCTTTCGCCAGGACAAGTAAGCCCAGCACCTTCAGGGTCTCCATTTAGGTCCTGTGCTCTTGACCCGGGGTATCTCAGTATCCTTCTGCTGAACCTTCTGTCGATTCTCCGCACTGCTCTTGGATTGGGGGAGCCAAAACTGGGCACCACATAACCAGCCCCATCTGAGTTTGTCCAACTTCACTGCCAGGTCCCTGCTCTGCTCCATCGCTGCCTTCTTCCTTGCCAAATCGGTACACAGAGGTGTCTGGGAGCAGGTTGTGCCTGTTCAAATCAGTGCAAAAGAGGGTTTGAGAACTTCAGCTCTTCCTCACTGTAATCTTTAGGTCGCCATCCCTGCTATTGGCAAAGCCATATTTTTCTGTTGTACTTGGCTTTGGAGACATTGGCTTCTGTGCAGGACACAGCAGAGGCAGAAACTCCATCCCTCTATTACCACATAGATAGAGGCATGACTAGAAAAAAGGAGAGTATGACAGGTTTTTCCATGGATGAATAACTTCTGTGCCCTGGGGAGTGTAAATAGCTGGTATAAATCAATGCAAATTGGCTATTACTAATCTTGCCAGTAATGAAGTGAGAATGAATGGAGTACAAAGATGAACTTTACTTATCGTTAGCACCAATCTGCCTCACTGCATTTATGGGCAAGGCTCTACTTAGGAGGTCAGCTGGCAAAACTTATAGGTTTTTCTTTTGAAAATTGTGATTTAAAAAATGCATTTGTGCTGCACAGAAATGTCTCTCGAATATCAAGTCCATTTGGGGATTTTACAGCTATGAAAACTTGAAAACAATTGTTTCATAATTTCTCAAGCACTCAGCAGCAAGTACTTTTATTACAGTGCTTTAGCATCACAGTATATAATTTAATATGTTTATTACAAGTGTGTCATATAAAACACTGAAGTGTATAATTTCAGAATAGAAGTTCATTTTCAGTTTAGCTCTCCAACAGAAAACTGAACGATCTGCAACACAGAAGAAAAAAACAAGACTGTTGTTGTTACCCCATAATAGCAGAAAATTAACATGAGTGAGGATAATGACTGCATATTCTGCAAGAACATTTCTTTTAAAGCAGACACTACAGAACTCATGAAACAAGTTTTCCACTAGGATTGGAAATCAGTTTGAATCTCCGTAAATATTGGCTTTGGCACAATTTTAAAAAAATTTATAATACATTATCAGTGGTTAAACACCTCTGATAGCACAGTGATCTCTTTGGTTTCTATTGTGTTGTTTTCCTCTCCGCACAAGGAGAATAAGTGAAATATGAAAGTGGAACAAGTTTCTGAGTGATGGACACCACTGAAATGAAAAGATGGGAGCAGACTGTTACAAAAATCTGGTCAGTCATCCTTCTCCAGTCTCCGAATTTGAAGGCTATGCCCTGGTTTCTCAAAATACATTCAAAAAATGAAGATTTTGATGTATTGTCCATCACAAAACAGCTGAAATATGTAGAAAATCAATGTATTTAAAACTTAAAGGGGTGGTTCTCTCCTGCTTGAATCTTTGAGAGAGAAGAACCAGTATAGCGTTAAGAGCAGCTGTTCAGCAACACCTATTATTTGCTTACATTTCGTGACTAACGTGAGGCACCCCATCGTTAAAATGAGAGTTAGGAATTGGCTCTCCTGATTTGCTTCCTAGCATTCCATAATTTTGCTGAGGATATGATCTCATCCAGCTCGCCACACCACCTAAGAATCTGGACTGGTTGATGAGCACGTTAATTTTCCTTCTGATGAAGTTCCAAACGTCACTAAAGGGCTGAAAGATAACCTTCAGTTTAATTTATAAAGAAAACTTTAGATATTCTTTTCTTAGGGTTAATGGATGGCTGACAGTATCTTCAACAATGCCATTTCTATATTTTTAATTTCTTCTTGACATATTAAGGTCCCAATCTTGCATTCCTGGCACTCAAAACTCCTCATGAATGGATCCAAACATGGAAGCATTCCAGTGCAATGCATGAGAGACCCTGTAACATTACAGAGTAGAGGACATGCAGAAAAATATTGAAATAATAAATTAACACTACATCAGATTTTTAGAAACGAATTCTGCCAGCAAGTGCTAGACCCACTTGTCATCCATCTGTTCCTAAGGCACAAACAGGAATTCTTAACCTAGCAAAGGTACTGCTGGCAGCCAAAGGCTATTTCTTGTTCATTTATTGTTTATTAAAATGAATGTGCTAACACCAAAAAAGCCTGGCTTTTGCAGAGGCACAGACCAGTTGTATATTTCTTTCTAACAACACGTAAGATGTTATCAGAAGGCTGATGACTGAGATGTGAGATCCAGCAATCAGAGACTACAGCAAGTAATTTTGTTAATATTTTTGCACTGACTTAATTAGAAATGAGGGGTTTTTTTAATGATTTAGTTAAACTGATGCAACATCCTGTAATGGACATAGCCTTGCAGATGTAGAGATGTTCTTAGTTTGTAAGTAATTATAGTAAATTATAATAATATATCTTATATTCTCAAATTAAATAAAGGATCTTAATCAATTGCATCATGATCTGATTCAAAATTCCCTTTCTACTTTCCCATTTTGCCATATGTTATATATCAGGCAAAAAGGATTTTCCTGTAAAAAATAAACCAAGCTTACTACAGCTATGCATGGACACTGTACATTTCTCTGTGTGGGAAAAGTGACCACAATAGCTATTTCTGAACAAACTATCCGTAATAGCTCCCTGTGTGAATATTCTAGCCTGGAAAAGTCATGGGTCTAATAAGTCATTGCAGAATAGCTGATCCTGCAATAGCAATTCCAGTCCACTTTCCAGTATAGAAAAGTCCTTAGTCAACAGCTCCAAACTCCTGTTTCTGCCAGAAGATTTTTCTCTTTAGAGAATAATATAAATTTGTTATATTCAATTCTTTAAGGCCCAAATTCTGCACTGAACTCCCTTCAGGAACAATACATGAGATCAGTCAGGGAGAACTTTATATTATAGGAGTTTGTATTTACGTGCACAGACTCCCCAGTTTTATTTCACAGGCATTTCGTTAACACCTTCATGTGGCTGTGAGCTGCACACACCTCTGGCTGTGGGACATCTGGGTGATTCTTCTGCTCCAGTACCTCCTAGATCCCTAAACCAGCAGGCAGAAAGTTGCCTGGAGAAGATCCATCAAGCCAAACCCAAGGTCTTTGGTGGCTGTCCTGGCCAGCAGCAGTGGGACAAGGCAAAACAGGGCAAAATATCGCCCCTTCCTCCATGCCCAAGTACAGGGGACGGGCCACAGCAGTGACATCCAGCTGACACTTTTGAGTTTGCTCTGAGAACGGAGAAAAGAGTGGTCTACAACTATGCAGGGAGACTTTGAAAAATGTTTGAATGGGCTAAAACTGTATCCTGAGAAATCATACAGTCTTCACTGAAGGCCGACCAGCAATCTCACTGCAACCAGAACTGCTTGTGTAACAGTTCAGTAAGACATGTTTTGGGCTGTATTCATGTTTATGTTTGGATCACAGTTTTTCTCTTCTCCTGTTAAAAAAAAAAAAAAAAAACAAGAACAAACCAAGATAAGACTCCTATTCTATTTTTTTATTTGATAACTTTTTACTGAGCCTTAAGACCCTCAAAAGCAAAGGTTGCCATTTATCCAAAATTCCATCATAGTGCCCCTGGCATTTTTGTGGTGTGGACCAATTAACATAAGTAGCTTAATTAAAATCACCAAATGCATTTTAAAGAATGACATAGCGTTGATTTTAATCTAGGCTTCCAAAAATGAAGTAGAATGTTAATCAGCTGCCCCACCCATTATTTATATGGCCCACAGTACTCACTGTCAGAACTCCTACATCATCCTCTGACTTCATTTTCCCCAGGGATTATTAAATAATTAGTAACAACTGTCTGAAGTCCACCCGAAGTTTTACCTGTTGGCATGAATCTGGGGTCGTGACACCACTAGTGTAGCATTCCCATAAATGCAGCAGATTTAGGTTCAAGTAGTTTTAATGTACAGAAAGTGGCATTTTTGTGTTTAAAGAGTAAAATCACACCTGTGTGTTCATGCTTTCTAGGATTTTATCAATAAAAGGAAAACAGAAAATAAGACATTTTACTTTTTTAAAGCCAGAAGAAATGGTGCAGCTGTTTTCAGGACTGCTATTTCCAAGCTGTCATATGAGCATGGAATAGAAGACTTTGTTGGTTTCCAGTTATATTTTAGTACAAATATCTTCCATTTGTTTGTTTCAACATATTTCCCCTTCAACACGTTTTTTTAATCAGAATTTTTCCTAATAGGCTGGAGGAGTGTCCTATCTTAGAGTGAGACCAGTTCAGGAGAGAGGGAGGAATAATGACTAAAATAGTACTGGGCAAGCTCGAACTTCTCAGCATGTAAAAATTATGTGTTAAAACATTCAGTCCTACAGTGCTGCCTGTTTGTAGCTTAATCACTATGAGTGCATGTGGAATTCATGCTAAATTATGTAAAAGTCATCTTTTATTTAATTTGCTTTGTGTTTCTTTGTCTCAAATACCTATTTTGCCGTGCCACCAAAAATACTTTACTACCCCTAAAAGTGTTAGAAAATGCAGTTCTGAAAACTGTCAGCGGTTAGATGAAAGGTACTTTTCCTTTTAAGAATGGTCTGTAGAGTTTATTTCCAGCTGAAAGATAAAACACCAAAAGAAGGGATGGTAACAAAACCCCACTTCCTCTTACAGTGATTTGACTCACCACAGAATAAATATTTTGCAGGTGTTTCTCACTCTGGACCCAGGTAGACTGCACACATGCATTAGTTTTGGGTTGTTCTTTTTAACCACCCGTGTTATTTGGAAGGAGATATCCCATTTGAAGCTGCGAGCTGTTAGCAGTGAATGACTTTTCATCTCTTAGTTCTCTGGGCTTTGCTCATTAGAAAAAGATCAGTAACTTTTCGTGTAACTGGCAGGTGATAGATCTGGCTCCTGTTTCATTGCAGTGTTAAATTTAAGAGTTTTTGAGTGGTAACACTTTCTCTGGCACCTGTGGTGCCATCTACCGCACAGCTTGGTAGAGGCAGGACGAGAGAACTGCATCCCTCCACTGCTACTTTCACTTCCTTCTTCCCATCTTAACATTTGATAATGATTCCTCATTTGCTTTCCTAATAATTTTCCTTCTTATACATATATATAAATGTATATAAACACATACTAGAGTATATATTTGTACACATTTATCTATAAATGCATATATACATATTTCTATAATTTTTTTAACATATGCAGTTGATATTTGGATTTTAATTTTGGCGGGCTTTTTGACAAGCAGATTTTAAAAAGAGAAAATAAATAAAGAAAGAAGAATTTAGGAAAATAACCTTCTAGTTCATTTATTGATTGTAGTTCATTTACTCATCGTATCCTGGATACAAATTTATCTGGTTAGATAGATATATTCACATACACGTGAGCAATATTAAGTTCGAAGCATGGAAATTTTTGTTATTGTTACTTGCTTTTCTTAACTCAGATATAAACACTAAGTATTTTAGTCAGATTTTTTTACGTTTGCTGTTTGATGCTATGAAGTAGAACTAAGTCATTAAATTGGCTTCTCATAAGTTGATGTATTTAGTTTTGTTTGCAATCTCTTGCTGGGGGCATGGTATAATTTTGGCAGTTCCATATCAAACAAAAATCTGTTGATTTTGATGTTGAGTTGTTGGAAAGAGCTACAGAGATTTTACATAAATATTTCCGGAGTGATCTCAAGATACCTAAAGGCCAAAGACTTAAGATGAAAGATCTGAAAATTTCAATTTATTAATTCTCCTTTCTGTAGCTTCTCTCTGTTAATTGAAGCACCTTGTGCTCATATCATCATAGCCTGAGGTTTTCCTTGAATAAATCAATGCATGAATTTTTTAATTACCTACCCAGGCTGGATATGGACTGCTCACTCACACGAGTACCAAAGAAGAAAGGTTCAGTGGCAGTAGCTAATGGAGCAACATTTTGAAAACTACATCATCTAACTTGCTAACAAGTCTAAGCACCACAATATTTGAAGTGCTGTTGGCTGTGACTTGGATTGAGAACAGCTTCCAATGCTGCTGACTGCTGTGCATAAAACATGATGTTATCAACAGCGGGCTTTGAAAACCTTTCTCTAGAAAGGACACGCTTTAAGATATTTATATCCTAAGTAACTTCTAACACTCTCAGAGAGAGCTCTGTGAGGAATCAATTCTGATGACATAGTTAGGAGTTGAAAATACACCTTGGCATATGATAACTGCAAAGGTAAGAGAAGTTTAAGTTTGTAATACTGGGGGGTTTTTGCCACGGAGCTGATGGTGCAGGAGCCCTGATGTCTGGACACAAAAACACTGCAGGAGCAGAGCGTGCCAAGGAGTGCCAGGGGGCTGCTCCTCTGGGCCGCACCAGGATTCCCAGGAGTGCTCCATTTTCTCTTTGCAGTTTAAACATTCTGAAGTGAAAGACTGGATTTTTTGTAGGAAAGGCTGAACACCTAAAGATGAAATGCACCAAAATACTCATAATGTGTGGGATTTCTTCCCAAATTCGCTATCTCTGTCTATGTCACTCATTCTGCAGTGCTGCCCTCTGGCCAGGGACGCCACGTGAATAACGACAATTCCAGTTCAGCCATAAACCCTACAAAATTTGGCATTCTTTTCTTAAATTTCAGCTTCTCTGGAAGCCAGTGATTAATGACTCTTAGAATTGGGGTTTATTGTTTGTTCAGAACACAAGACTTTAACAGCATATTCAGAAAGATTTGACAACATATCACAAGACTGTCGTAAAGTTCCAAAAAGCTGAAGGCAAATGATAAAAAATAGTGCTAAATCTTTAATCTCAGTAGAAGCTGAATTCCACTTTGGGGAAGGAGGTGGATTTTTCAACAGCCGGAGTTGCACTGGAGTTCCATCTCCCTCAGCTTCCCGCCAGTCAGGAACAGGCATTTGAGATTACGGGAAGAGGAAAATGGCTAGATGAGTTCTGATCAGCTGTTTGGCCACATTCTAACCAGCCTGGTTGGATTTATTCCAGAAACCTGGGTGCTGTGGAGTTTGTGGTCAGATATCGGCTCCAGCGATGGGCCTGAGGGGCAGCGTCCAGCGCAGGCCATGGCCTGTCAGGGTGGGCGGAGCCATCACCTGTCTGTCAGCAAGGGCGGGAAAAGCCATTGGCCAGTCAGAAAAAGGCGGGAAAAGCCCTCAGTGCATCCAAACCCTCCGTCAGTCAGGACAGGCGGGAAAAGCCCTCAGTTGGTCAGCTGGGGTAGGAAAAGCCTTCAGTGGGTAAGAACAGGTGGGAAAAGCCCTCAGTTGTTCAGTCAGGACGGGAAAAGCCCTCAGTGGGTAAGAACAGGTGGGAAAAGCCCTCAGTTG
>VZTD01003249.1:378958-391575 GCA_013397725.1 Rhagologus leucostigma
TGGGAAAAGCCCTCAGTTGTTAAGAAAAGACGGGAAAAGCCCTCAGTGGGTAAGAAAAGACAGGAAAAGCCCTCAGTTGGTCAGCTGGAACAGGAAAAGCCCTCAGCTGGTCAGGAAGGGCGGGAAAACCTTCAGCTGGTCAGGAAAGGCGGGAAAAGCCCTCAGTCATTCAGAAAGGGTGGGAAAAAACCCTCGATCATTCTGGAAGGGTGGGAAAAGTTCTCAGTCAATTAGGAAGAGTAGGAGAATGCTTTGGTTGGTCAGGAAGAGCAGGAACAGCCCTTAGTTGGTATGGAAGGGTGGGAGAAGCCCTCGGTTGGTCAGCCAGGAAGGGCAGGAAAATCTTGACTCTGGTTTCTGGAGAAAATTTCTGCCTTTTCTTTCTGACCTGTGGTTTGAGCTCAGACCATGAGTTTTACATCCAGCACGCAGAAGAGCCGTTTCTAATTTCTGTGGTAACCTCTTTTGTCTCTTTTCAACAGGGCTTCTTCCCTGTCCAGAGAAGCTAGACTGACTTGTACCAGCCTTCATGGAGGAGCACGGTCTGTGTTCCACTGAAATGCCAGCTGGGAACAAGGCCAGCTTCAGGGTAACAAGTCAGTCTGGTCAGGAGAGCCATGTCCCCAGGTAAAAAATGAAAAATAGCACCTGTACTCTTTCTGTGGTAATGCTTAAGTAGGTAGGACACCATTGCACCTAACAGGCTCATGCTAAAGCAAAAACAGAATCCAATACAAAAACAAATGGGCTCTCAGATTGCAAACAGCATCTTCAATCCCTCAGACCTCTCCAAAAAGCCTGTAGCTACAGACAGAAATACAGAAAACTGACAAAACGAGCATACTGAATTACACCAACAAAAAACCCTCATCAATTTT
The DNA here is from genome assembly GCA_013397725.1 of Rhagologus leucostigma. Taxonomy (NCBI): domain Eukaryota; kingdom Metazoa; phylum Chordata; class Aves; order Passeriformes; genus Rhagologus; species Rhagologus leucostigma. Next base: position 379,837 of record VZTD01003249.1, read on the forward strand.
TAAAGAGTCTTTCTGCATACGCTATATCAGCCACAGCAGCTAGAACAGTCTGGGAGCATCATGAAGGTATTTTAAAAAGAAAAGGATATTATTAACATTATTATTTGGAGAGTTCTCGGCCTCTGGCTCATGACCTCAGCAATGCACAGGTCTAAGTTCTGGAGTGTGTAGGTTTATTACATTGCAGATTTTTATTTGTAACTGTTTCTTTTGTGTATCTTATTACCTTGCTAAAGGTGCTATAATATGAATCTTTCATGCTATTTATGTTGAAGATGTGTTCTCCTTCTATATAGAAACAAGTATCCACTCTGCTGCAACCTGTTAGAAATGATCAGGCAAACCCTGTGAGCTGTGCAGCACCTTCCCTTCCTCTGCTCAGATGTCGTTGTTAAATAAACCACAGTGAATTTTAAGCAGGCATACTTGGCCAGTGTCATATGTTTGCTTATTAAAATTCAGATAATCTCTGCAAAAGAGACAGAGTATCAGCAGGGGGTACATGGAGACTTCCTGCCCTCTTCCTCCTGTTTTGCATTTTACATATTACATTTCCAATTTCTGTTGGCCAGCAAATGGGGAAATTGGGATTGGAACAGAAACCTTGAGTTGCAAATTCTGCAGCAAACTCTGAAGTACATCTGGATTATTAAGACACTTACAGTGGACAGAATAAAATGAATAAGTAAAATATTTATGAGTATCAAAGCAATGCTGTGGTTTAGAATTCCTACCTATCTGTTCTTTCATCCATCCTCCCACACAGATTTTTATTGTCTTCAACACTAATTTTTTGTTATGCTGGAGCTTTAAATTGCTCTAGAAGAATTATAATCTAGTTTCTGTGAAGTGGAGAGAGTGTGGAAGCTGAACTACAAAATGGAAGAAACATAATCAGCTGATAGAAGGGAGCTTTAATGGCAGCTCATTGTTGTTTAAGGAGACTCTGATTTTAAAAATAATTTTTGCTAATTTGAGATAATTCATTTTGCGTGGCATGCACTGGTATTGACTCATCTTTTCTCCAGATATTACTTAATGACAGAATTGGACTGTGCTGATAAAACTTTGAGATAAAATAAGTTCCATGAATTCTTTAATTCTTACCTAGACTTATGATAGTGTAGAGTACACTTGTAATTTTAAGGACAGCTGAAGTGCTGGAGTCAGATTGCTTATGAAAATAAAAAGCATCTGTCATAACACTCAAACCAGCCTGGAGTTTTGCTGTAAGGGATCTGCTGCAAGGCTACTTCGTCTTTTTACGTGAAAGATACAGATTTTATTCTTTCCATGGTGCATCTGTTGAGACTGAGCCTTCATGTAATTAAAATCCTTAACAGTTTGTTCAGGGCAGTAGATCAAAAGGTTAATGTGCAATGGTACAACAGGAAGTATTTGTACCCTTGAACACTTTTTAAATTTATAGCATTTAAAAACAACTTTGCGAAAATCATGGCCAAAGCCAATATTACCTCATTTATAGTAAAACATTAATCATTAGTCACAGACCAGCCAGTTGGTCTAAAAGTTCAGCTGGCGAAAAATTTGATGGTTACAGGATTGAATAGAAATATACTTTAAATTGTGTGCTCTAGTCATGCATCTGGAATGGAAAGGCAAAGGGTTTAGGGAAACTGAGCAAAATGAAATTAAAAAACAAAAGTGTTCCTCCACGTTTCTGAAACAAACATATGCTGTAAGCAGTTTTGGTTTACATGATTTTTGGAAGAGTGGGGATAGTTGATAAAACTTAAAGTAGAACTAGATTTTAGCATATGATCTGTGTCATTAATTGTCTTTGTTTCAGTTCTGAGGTTCTTGAAGCAATAGAAAATGTTATCCAAGGTGTACTTCAAAGCTTGGCCCAAAAAAAAGCACCTGTTCTCACAGTGCCTAACAGAACAGACTGGAGGAACATAGAGTAAGTAGTAAATATTTAAAAGTCCTGCCTTCTATTAATATAAATGCCATGAATATGAATTTGATTATGTAACTTTCAGAAAAGTTAATCATACATAATCATTCTATAAGCATTAGAATCAATAAATAATTTTTAAAAGTAAAGCACAAATAAAAAGTAATGCTTGGTAACCACTCTGAACAGGCATCATGTATTAAGTAATAGCAGACCACAGCATAAAGGGAAATGTAAAACTACTGTAATAGGGGTTGGAAAGGAAAGGGAGGCCCCTTAAACAATCCTTTTCTGGAAGCAGTAGAAACCAGAAATGATAGGTTGTGTTAGAGTGAAAAAACCTGGTTTAGGCTGGAAGAAATTACTGGCAATTCTGTCCTCCAAACCCTTTGAGTGCTTCCTCTTTTCTTTTTTTCTGCTTTTCCTCTTGGTATCTTATTTCTTAAAATGATCATGGTAAACTTATCCTTTTATTCTTCAGAGAAGATGCATCTCACTTCTCCCTGTTGTGTTTCTTACCTGTGTGTTGTGTGCTACGTTCATTACCAGCAAAATAAAGCAAAATAAAGTTTTCAGATCTTATACCAGCTAATTTAGACAGGATCAGAGAAAAAGAAACCTGTCCTCCTTTACAGCACACTCTGTGATCTGTAGAAGTTGCTTGTGCAACAGTATTTTTCCAAGAGCTCATTTAAACTGAAAATCCCCAAACCTGAGAGATTAGCTGATTTCTACAATACATGAGCAAAAGAATAAAGGAAGACACAAATCTGTCTGGCCTTGTAAAAGCTTTGGACATCAGTGGGTTAAAGGATATTCAGATTGATAAGATTGCAGAGGTGCTTGTAAGTGGACACATTACAAACATTTAAGGTTGAGGAAGCACAGCAAACTTTCCAGGCGTAACACTTTGGTGGAATACCCGTTTAATGAGAACAATAAACTTCTGCCAATCAAAAAACCTGAGGGGCCTGAAGGTAATCAGTTAACTGAAAGGCCTGTACGTTCCAGGGAATTTAATGGTTTGTGTCTCGATAGTTTAACAAAAATGTTTCACTCAGATGTCTGTAAAATTAAAATACTCTAACAAAGTTTTGCAGTTTTTGGCAGTCTTTGGGGAAATGGCATTCCATGCTAGAAAAACAAATGTGAGTTGTTAGTTACCATTCAAACACATATGGGGGAAATGTTCAAATTAAAACGAGTTAAGATCACAGTATGTTAAAAATAAGAGTCATCAATCACACTAAAAAGAGCAGAACTATTATTTCTGGTGGAGAAGTGTAATCTCAGATATGTGTTACAGAATACTACTCTGCTGGAGTAAGCGGAGTCCTGGGAAGGATTGGAGTGATCCAGGTTTAACGTGAGAGCAATTCAGGGGAGTCGTGATTACACTTTTCCTCCTTTTCGGTTACAATGTTGGGAGCAGGCAACGGAAAAGCACAAATAACTTTAAAATGTTGCAAAATAAAGGCAATAAAGTTACTTTAAAGCTGGCAGGCAGATGATACATTGGGCTGTCCCTGTAGATTCATGCAGCGTGTGTGCTCTGCCACCCAAAGGATGCACGGAGCAAAACCTTGGACAAATGAATTTGGAAACATGATGTGGTTTGAGATAAAATCGTAGCCATTAAACCACCAGTACTTTTTAAGAGTACACACGAAACTCTGAAATGAAAAAGAATGCTTTAAAGATAGGACTGCCATACCGTAAAGCACCAATATAATTTTAAGTAAAATAATGAAGTGTCCTTAAGAAAATAAGGACACTGATTGTTTTGGTGAAATGTACACCTTCCCATGTGAAATGGTGAAGCATGAAATAGTGGAGCTCATTTAGGTTAAGCAACTGTCTAGAAAGCAGGATGGACTGCATTTTTGTTTCCCACACTTAATAACAGAGTACGATTAAGTTATTCTGATAATAATTTAAGGGCATAAATTAGATAATATTATTGTATTCTGAAATAGTAACACTTTTCCACACAGTCTACATCAGGAAGTCACTTGTGTCAGACTTGATTTTTATTTTAATAATGATTCACACTTTTTCTTCTCATTTATTCCTTTGTTTTCATATTAAGTAATAACTGATTCTGATATATTAACAGTTCTAAACATGTATAAAATACTTTTATTGTCTCTACTTTTGTCTGCAAACTTGTCCCCTTTATGCTTTAATTCAGTGTTGAAGCATCTTCTTGAGAAACTCTTTCCTGTCTTTGTCCTTTGGCCACTCCAACCCCACCCAAGTTGATGGTTTCTGTGCTGAGTCTGAAAACAGCACTGGTGTATTTGATTATAGCGAAGGGGTTTCTGAGCCTGAGTTACCTCGCAGAGAACCATTTACATGTACTCAGAGAGTTTGCAGTTTATTGTATTTGTTTGCAATGTGTCAGATTTAAAGATTCTGTAGGTCTACAGATGATACCACGGTGTACCACAAAACAGATAAGAAGTGACTGCCCTCAATCAGCAAAAAGATTTGGTAAGTCAAAAAAAAGTCCAAAGCACAGTTCTTGGGCTTTTGTTTTTCCTTGGTTCCCAACTTCATTGAAAACATCCAAAAATTAAAATATTACGCCCTACAATTTAGAAGTGTGTGGCTGATATAACCTGATACTATGATCAGCCTTCCAGCTTTTCTCTTCTCTCCTCTATTAAATTATAGTGAGTCACAGTGAAATTAATATGATATTCTTAGAGTTTCTTCCCTCCTTTAATGGATATCAACTAAAGGCATATTCAAAAGGTCTTAATGTAAAAACATCACCCCTCTCCAAAAAGCTGGCCAAGAAAGGAATCTTGGAATACAGACAATAAGCTCATTTCTTTTTCTAACTCAGTCATTTCATTTCTTGGCCTGGACATCAGAGTATACATTCCTTCACTTAACTCCCTCATATTTTTTCTCATTATGCTAGAAATTAATGAGTCTATTGCTTAGTACAGTTTCTCTGTATTTTCATATTAAAATACATTTCAAAATTTTATTTATGGGACAAAAATATGGTTTAATATAAAGACAAATGATTGTATACGCGTTTCTGAAAATGGCTTGAATATTTTGTAAAATGTATTTTTTTCAGCTCTGATGCTCAAAATATTATCTGTGATCTATAAGATGGTGCAGAGCAACACTTATGCAACTAAAAGGTAACGCGCTCAATTTTTGCAATTTCAAATAAAGTTGTGTTTTAAGTACTTTTTTGTGAAAATCGACCTATAGGATGCAAACCTGTAGGATTCCTGTACATAGAATGCTTTAGGTTTATCTGGTTAGCTACGCTCTTTATAAAATTCTCATGAGCCTGCAGCTGTTTCAGTATTATAATTACAAATACGATATTTTGTCTTGATAGAGATATATATTATTCAGATACTCTACTGTTTGGTAGCCAGAGTGTTGTGGACCAAATAATCAATGACATTTCTTGCATGCTTAAGATACCTCGGAGAAGTCTACATGTAGTAAGTGGCTTCTTATCAATGTTTTCGTCATTACTTCCAAATCTTATTAAACTGATTAAACTCAAAGGGGAAATATCACAGAAAGCTATCAGCTGGAATTAAATAGTTAAAATAAAAAGTCTCATTGGTGCTAATGACACCTAGTTACAGTTTATTGTGGCACTCAAAAGGTTTCTGTGTTTCATAGAAAATTCATAGAGTTTGGTTTTTCCAAAGGGTTTGGGACAAATTGCCAGCTAAAATCACAGGGGTTGTTATCACCTAGTGAAGGCAGTGCTTAAACTTCAGACTGCAAGACACCTGTTCAGCAGTTTGTACTCAAATGAATTGCTAACTTGGGGGTTAAATGAAAACTTAAAGTGCATCAGAAGTGCAACAACCTGACAAATTTACTTGTATCTCATGTCTTACAAGGGCTCCCTTGTATTTAAATTATTTATTGTAAGTAAGGCTTTATGTCCATGAGGACAAAACATTGCTTAGTTTTTAAAAAGCTGATGGCAGTGAATCACTGCTTAGTACCAGCCAGAATTCTTTTCCGAGATTTCTCGCTTTGTCTGCGCAATATAGAAACTTCCTATTTACTCTATACAACTTACTATTTTTTCCAGCTGTCTACAACTAAAGGTTTTGTTGCTGGTAATTTAAGTTACACTGAGGAGGATGGTACAAAAGTGAATTGTACCTGCAGTGCAACAGTATGTATTACAAACCACAAACAGCGATCCTTAGCATCTGCCTGTACATGATATCCTGGACTTCTTGTAGCTCAGGTTACAGTGTACATTTATTACACAAACCTCTGCTTGTGGCAAATTGAGGCATTACAACCCGGGTGAAAAAAACAGGTAAAAATATTGCTTAACTGTATTGTAATTCTGAAGCTCAGCTCTAGACTCACCAGGAATAAATCTTTGGATATGGTTTTTGGCACTACCTTCTGCCATGGCAGCCTGGCAGAGGAAGGTGCTCTTGAACCAAAGAATCCTGGGCACTCTGAACATACAGCATTTCTGTTACAACACAGTGAATTCTAGCAGAGTGAGAAAACAAGTCAAGAGCGATTTAAGGCGATGAGATTCAACTGGCCTAGTCCTGAAAGATTTTCTACAGCAGTGCAGAGTATGAAAGCAGGAATAGAATTCAGGCTTGCTGACTACTGTCACAATTTTCTGAAAAATGTGTCCCTTGTAACTCTTATTTGGTGATTTCAATATTGAAAGGTAACCTTATCTGCCCGTTACACCTTGTTTGTAAGCATAAAGTCACCTGTTACTGATCTCCATGTTTTTATTTGCTGAGAAGTTCCACCCTGGCACTGGGGGTGATTTACAGTCAGGAGTTAAAACAGACCACACACTTCCATATATACATTCTCTTTGACCAAGTTCTTCCCCCAGTTCCTGTTTTCTCATCCATATGCTTGCCAGATTGAGCCAATCCTAATTGGAGATGTAAAATAAACATTACCATGTCTTCAAGTTGTTGCTTCAAAATACTCATAAAATCAGGTTATAGGTCAGTAAAAGAAAAGATTTAATGGTCTTTCAAAAAGAATGTTTTAAGTCTGTATTAAACTTGCAGTCTTCACACCAAGTAGACTCTTTTTCTGGCTAAGATAGATAAAACATTAATCAGGATATTATTATCTCCATCATGCCCATATGATGAACAATTTTCTGCAACAGTGCCACAAACACTTTCAAAAAGCATCTTGTTATGACAGGAGGACTCCTAGACCACTACACAATAGTGCATATGAATGGCTGAATACACTTGTAAAGAGGTGAAAATGTCAGAACTGATCTTGCATATAGAGAAGGAATGGTTGTTTCAGGATGAAATCGTGTCCTTCATTACCTAATGTTGTTATTTTAAAATATATCATTTTCTCTATTTAAAATGATTAATCTCATTTTTGTTGTTTTAGGCAGTCACTGTGCCATCTAATGTTCGAGGAATTAAAAGTATCCTTTGAGCAAGAACTCTAATCGTAGACAGAAAAAATAAAGTAAAAACAAGGAATATTCCAAGTTAAACAACGTTCTGGTAATTTTTGCTTTCCTTGTTGGCTCTGAAATTGAGTCATGATCACTGCTCTTGGCTCCAGAGCAGGTATTTTAGAGCAGTTGGTTTTAATTGATTGGTGTGATGGATCATTTTACATGCAGCTAGCCTTAACACAAAAGATTTAACCTCACATGCCAAATTTATATTAATTGTAGAAAAAGATGCAACTTTTCAGAGACTCCTGGATGATGACTTCTTCAGTAAAGTGTCCCCATGTATCATGATCACGGTATGCGTCTTGCATTTCATATCCTCCAGCTACACCTAATTTAAGGAATACTTCAGCATTGTAGAGCTGCTCAAACTTGGGCAAAAGGCCATAATAAAATTAATACGAAACATATTTAACAATAATTTTTTAAAATTTAATTATCCTCATAGAAATATGAAATACACATTCTAAAGACTTATTTCCTCCAAACATCTCCTTAGAGCTTGGTAGCTTATCAGCTTCCTGTGCTGCTGCAAAGTTGCTGCTCCATCTCGGAAAGGCTCAGCTGTTGAGTGACCTTTTGTCCTTCAGGACCTGAGATTTTGCAAACCCAAATGAAACAGAATTTGGTTGATTTTGGACTGTACTGAAAGAGCTATGGAGTCAGGAGAATTAACAGGAATGTGTAAACGAAATGTGCATACAATGAGGAAAAAACATTTCCCCATTCCTAAGAGAGATAAGCACTTCTACTAGGCCCCAAATGGTCCAGCTTCAGTCAGTCACAGCAAGAACTTGTTTTATATTGTTCCATTAGTGACATAAATACTGTCTTAAGATAAAAAAGTGGCCTTCTTACACCAGCCTATGCAGACACCAGGGTACATCTATACATCAACTCCCAGACCTTATAAATTAACCCCTTGAACAGAGGAATGTCTGATGCTTCTGCAGTGCCTATAATCCAGAACACCTGCCCAGCTGCTCCCAGCCCGGCCCTCCCTCTGCACAAAGCCAAAATAGGAGCATAGAACTTTCCCCGCAAAACAGCTGCTGGACAAATGTTTCTGCCAACATTTTGTTTGTTTGCTTGCTTTTAAATGGCAAATGTAAACACATATGTAGCCAGACGTTGTTTCAGTTAATTTAAAACCCTCTGTTTTTCTTTTATTTCTTTAGGGAAGAGGCATACCAGATCTTAATACACGACTTTTGGTCAGGAAGCTGTGGGATTCTTTTCAAATTCCTATTTTCACCCTTATGGATGCAGATCCACATGGTAAATCTGTAGAGGTTCAAAGGCATAAAAGGAAAGCAAAATTTGTTTAGAATGTCCTTTCTCACTCTTGTGGGAAGGTTCTGAGAGCTCAGAAATCCAACACAACCAGAAGGTGATGTATCTACATCGATCCCACCTGAAATTAGGGAGATTACTGCAAAGTGAGAAGCAGCTGCTCAAAGAAATAGTATTAAGAGATATGAATTACCCAGGATAAAGAAAGATATTTTTAATATTAGATGTTGGACAACGTGTAAAAGAGCTGATTATCCTTGGGTTTGAATTGACTACACACAGTGTGGAACATTTACCAATATGAAGGTGACATGCTGAGATTCTGATTGCTTTGACATAATCTAAAAATATATGTAAACCGTAAGAACCTCACTAATCATAAAGGCATAACTGTTGTGCCGTAAAACTGAATTTTTAAACAGTCTCCTTAAACGCGCCCATTGTGCAGACACTTGACTTTTGCTATTCTGCAACCCAGGTGTAGAAATCATGTGCGTCTACAAATATGGATCTGTGGTGAGTATATTTTTTCCCCTTCAAATATGTTGTTTTGTAGCCCAGCCTGGAAGCTGGAATGCATGAAATGCTACAGCCTTTGTCAGAATGGGTACTGCCTTTTAGCGTTTTGTTTCAACACAAAGAGGTGATTTTCAGGCCTTGTGTATCTGCAGATACAGCTTCATCCTGCAACAAAGAGAAACTGGGTAGTAATGCCAGGTGTTTCATTTAACCATATTTCAGTTTTTCTCTGCTGCACAGGCAGTTTTCAGACAGTCCAAATAGAAAAGGGTTCACCATTTGACTTTGTTTCTGCCTTAGAAGAGGAATGAAGGCTAGAGGGACCTTGGGAGGAGGACCTAACTTGTGAGATGGGTGATTTGCCCCAAAATCATGTTATGTTGGTAAAGATTTTGTTCTGGAGTGAGAATTTGCTTAGGGATACTTGTGTTAGTGTGGAACATTAGGGAAGAAGAAGCAAGAGGAACAAGAAATGTTATCGTGTTACATGGCTACGGACAAGGTACGGAAACACAATAAGGAAGGCAGGCAGACATAGGTGAAGGCAGAGGGCAGGAGCAGATGGATGAACTGCTCAGCAGAAAGATCATCCCAAGTTAAACTAAAGATCACTGAATGTTATAGCTGACCTTTCTTATTTTAGTCCATGTCCTTTGAGGCCCATCATCTCACCGTTCCCTCTATCAAGTGGCTTGGTCTCCTTCCATCTGATCTAGAGAGGTGAGTTATTTCCCCAAAAGAAACAGAAGTATCCTTCTGCTTCATAGACAGGAAATGCAGTCTGACTTACTGCACAAAAATCCATTTAAATCCATTATTCTTTTCATGCATTACATTGGCTTAATATAAAGAAATAAGTTGCAGAAATATATTTTTAAGTGTGTGAGAAAATTTAAGAATTTAATTTTCTCTGCAGATTAAACATATGCAAAGATGCCCTGATTCCATTTACAAAGCAAGATGAAAATAAGTTAGCAAGTATTCAAAAGAGACCTTACATTGCTTGTCAGCCACTGTGGAAAAAAGAGGTGTGTATAAACCTGCTGTTTTCTACTTCTTACTCCCCACAGGACAAATCCTATGCCTGACAACTTCTTAGGATAGCAGAACCAGTCAGATTTTGTAGCCCTAAAAAAGGCAAGATTGAGAAAGCCCATGCCCTGGGATGTCTCTCTGAACCACTTTATAGTTCTACATGCACATACAATGAGTGGACGGAATTTTCTTACTTCACTTCCTACACATGTTAATTTTTCCTTCTTTTTTTTCCTCTTTTTTAGCTGGAAATTATGGCAGCATCTAAACTGAAGGCTGAAATTCAAGTTTTAACTTCTCTCTCATCAGATTACCTGTCCAGAGTCTATTTACCAAACAAACTGCAGTTTGGTGGATGGCTATGAATGCTGCTCTGCAAATGAAATGTTTTTCTATATATTGATTTATTTCTATATATTGATTTATTTTGACTGCACTTAAGGAAAAAAAGTGCAGAGACAAAGGAGTATCTGTCAGTTTCTTGTTTAGTTTCTTTATCACTGTACCTCGAGTATAATTTTCTCTTTTTCTTTGTTCAAATCATAAGAGTAATTATGATTTTTGCAGAATAGAGCTACTTCCATTCTGTGGTTTCTGCTGTGAAACAGTGCCAAATGCAATGGTACACACATAAAAGATAATGAAATATGTTCTTTCTGGCCAGAAAAACGTGAAGTTCAAAAATGTATCCAGAAATTGTTTTGCCTTCTGTCTTAAAGCACAAGATGATGCTTTTTAATTTTGAAGGGAGTGAAAACTTTAAGAATTTATTGCTCATGCCTCATTTTGTAATTTTTTTTAGGTACAGCATTGTGGGGTTTTGTAAATTTAGACCTAAAAGCCAGAAATAATTCCTTACTGCATATCTCAAGCACTATAAATCTTCCAGCAATCAAATTACTATTTGTCTTCAATGAACAAATAAGAAAGCAGATGTTACTAAGAATTTAATAAACAATCCCGTTAACGATGCACATCATAACAGAATTCCTTGTTCATTTTATTTATTTAGTTGGCTCTAAAACACTAAAGAGAAGGAGAAAACTGTGGTGATTAAAGTGTACAATAATTTTTATGTGAGTGAGTCAGATTGACTGCATAGAAAATACGTCCAAAATTCATCTCTACAGTCATTAGCACGGATATGACAGACGATATTTTCAGTAGATTTATCTAGCTGGGTTTTTTAATGGCTGTTTCATCAGGATTGAATTTGAATTAAATGTCCTTTTTATTTACTGTACAGTGGCAGAGTTACAACTGAGTAGTGATGGCCGGTGTCCAGGTGTACATGCACTGCAATCCCAGAGAATACAGGGCTGGTCCAGCAGCAGCTGTACCACAGCAGGGCCAGGTCCCCTGCGGCTCAGGGACATCCCGAAAAAACACCCAACTTGCAACGTCTCCGAAAGAAAACGGGATTCACCTTTTCCCTGCGCCGGAGCAGGGAGCGGGCATGACCCGGCCGGAACGGCCGCCCCACCCCGCTCCGCCC
>VZTD01003249.1:391602-411640 GCA_013397725.1 Rhagologus leucostigma
GAGGGAGCCCCGAGGAGCGGCGGCATCGGGGGTGGGCAGAGAGCCCCGGCTGGGACGTGCGCCGGAGGGGCAGCACCCCGGGCCGGGCTCGGGGTTGGGTTTCCCGGGGTGCCAGTGAGGGGCATGGCGGGGTTGGCTCTGCCAGGGCACGGCCCGAGAGGGATCCGCGGCAGGGTGGGCAGCCAGGAGGTGTGGGGGATCCAGCAGCAACAAGAAGGGTCTTTTTATTTATTTCTTTTGTTTTGTTATATTTTGTTTGGTATATTTGTATATCCGTGAGTGCTTCTCAGGGGCGTGCTGGTGTGGGCTGCGGTGAGACGCCCTGGGCACCCTTGAGGGCCTTGCTGGACTCAACCTTTTCCTCGTTCGCAGGGCAAGGATGAGTCTGTTCGGATCAACGTCGGGGTTTGGTACCGGCGGTACCAGCATGTTCGGCAGCACGACAGCAGATAACCACAACCCGATGAAGGTACGTGTGTCAGCCCCCTGTGCTGCTCTGTGTGTCCATGTATTACAGCAGGACCTACTGTCTCATTCTACAGAAGTAATAAGAGCTCAGTTCACAGTTTTCAAATGTGGCAAATTTTGTTCTGTCTCCTGTTCTTTATAGGATATTGAAGTAACATCTCCACCTGATGACAGCATATCTTGTTTGGCATTTAGTCCACCAACGCTGCCGGGTAATTTCCTTATTGCAGGATCATGGGCAAATGATGTAAGTACTCTCAGTTAGACATGCAGATGAATAAAGTGCCTAAACTGTAAAATGGGATCTTAAAAGCTGTGCAGGGCACCTGGAAACCTAAGTCGTTGAACAGCTGCAAAATTTTTGTCTGGTAGCACGGCACTAAGTTTGACATAGTTGATAAATCATCTACTTTGACAGCACAAACCCAAAAAGATTAGGTTATTGATTAAGTTATCATAACAAGTTTTTTCAGTTTGAAGGATGAAATCCCAGCTGGTTCAGGCAGGGAGGGAACACAAATATGGGCGTGTTTTCTAAATGCTGTGTTCTGCCCAGCTGGGGTTTAAGGGTTCTCCAGGACAGTGTGGTGAGAGGTTACATGTTTGCAAGGTACTCTTGAGGTGGAAGTGGAAGTTGTGGGGTTGAGTTTTGGCTCTACAGGTAAAAGGCACATAAGCAGAAAAAATAAGGTTTCGCTAGTTCTGAAAAAAATCCCAGACTTTGGTGATTCTAACCATCCTTTTTGTTGGACAATCTAAGGCTGGGGTCTTCAAGACAAATCTTTTTAAGTTCCTGTTAATATGGTTTATCTGCATTTGCTTCTCCTGTTACAGGTTCGCTGCTGGGAAGTTCAGGATAACGGACAGACAATTCCAAAGGCTCAGCAGATGCACACAGGGCCTGTACTGGATGCCTGCTGGAGTGATGTATGTTCTTATTTAAAAACAAATGCACATTTTTTACCAAAAGTGTAAATACATTGGTGTGGTTTGCAGGCAGACGAGTGCCACATGTAGCTGCAGCCCATGGTTATTGTATAGACTTAAACTGCTGTAAATGTGTGCTAAGTGTGTCCTAATGGGATGGGCTGGCATGGATGTAAGAAGGCTAAAAGTGAGTTTAAAAGTTAGGAGCGTATTAAAAGCTAGTTAAAAGCCAGCACCGTTTGTTCTTTTATAACATAGTCATAAATAAATCTGATTTTATGTTTCTTCTTTGTCTTGCAATCCCCGTGCATGTTACATTGATGTTACACTGTTAGTAGAAGAGAATGAGACTTGACTGTTTCCCAGTAGAGCCAGTTAATCTCTTGGGTTTATTTTTGTTTTGTAGGATGGGAGTAAAGTATTTACTGCTTCCTGTGATAAAACTGCCAAAATGTGGGATCTCAACAGTAATCAAGCAATTCAGATTGCACAAGTAAGCAAAGCCCAAAGTATTAAATGGGTTTTTTTCTTTTTCTTTTTTTATTAAAAGCTACCTTTCTAATTTTTGTATTTTTGAGATAATGAAGTGCACGTGAACAGGTGACGGAAGTGCTTTAAAAACCCTGTGCACTGTTTCCTCGATTTTACTTAAGAGAGCTCTTTCCACTGCTGCAGTGATCTCACTAAGTCACGCTGCTGCATTAGAGGGAAGAAAATTTTTAAGAAGTCACTGAATTCACTTCACAAATACCAGCTTTCTGCTGCAACAATAACAGGGATTGCAGTTTACATTCTCAAATTAGAAGTTAATGTTTGTTTGTAGAATATGTAATTATGGTGACTAGAATTAGTTACTAGCTGTAATTTAAGAAGAGAGTTAGTGTCTAATGATTGCTTCTTGCATGTGTGTTTGTCCTTCCTTTCTTCAGCATGACGCTCCTGTGAAGACTATCCATTGGATTAAAGCACCAAATTACAGCTGTGTGATGACAGGAAGCTGGGATAAAACACTGAAGGTATGATTTTTACCTGAACAAATGCACACAAAGTGCCCTAGTAATTTGTGTATAAAAATATTTATGTGAAGTGAAAATATTTTATAATAATTAATGGAATAGCCTCACTTCACAGAGAGTTGCACTATTCTGACTATAACAAGAATGAAACAGCTTGGTGCCAGTTATATTCTCTCTCCTGTAGTAATTTTAAGTGTATCCTGAGCTCCAAGTGTAAGTTTGCTTATTTCTCTGTTCCCGTCAGTTTTGGGATACCCGTTCACCAACACCTATGATGACACTGCAGCTCCCTGAAAGATGTTACTGTGCAGATGTGGTAAGTCAGGATGTGTGGTAAACTGCTGCCAGCTGGGTAACTGGGAGTAGGAATAAGTTTTGGGGGCTGCTGTAAGACAGTACTTGAGTACTGTTAGTGTTTGATCTCTGTGTGACTGTAGTAGTAGAACATAATCTGATCTTCCTGATCAGGCCCTGGAAAATAGGGATTTTCATCATACAAAACACATAGTGTCCTTTTAACATCACAAAAATCAGCACAAGGACTGACCTAGCCTTAATTCTGGACCCATTTGTAAACCACCATTGCACTTCACACTGGAAGAGTCAGCTGATAATTGGAAGATTTTTGGTGTGTTTAATTTCTCAGTGACAGGGAAGAACTGACTTGTTGTGTTTGAAGATACGTGAATAAATGAACTTTGTTCTTTGTCTGCTTCCTATTTCCCTCCCTCTCATTCCTTTAAGTTCTTCAGAATGTTCTGCCATGCAATTAACACAAGTGTCTCTCTTCCAACCTGTTTTACAACCTTATCCAGGTTCATCCTATGGCAGCTGTGGCCACTGCAGAAAGGGGTTTGATAGTTTATCAGTTAGAGAACCAACCTTCTGAATTTAGAAGAATAGAATCTCCTCTTAAACACCAGGTAAATAATAATATTTATTGTGAGTGTATTTATACAGATTGTTGACATTTTGCAGTGTTTCAACCCCAAGTTATCTTAGGATGGCAATGACCTGGTTTGCCATTGATCTGTTGCTGATCTTCACAAGGATTTAGAAATTTAAATACTGCCCAAATTCTCAATAGAATTTGACTGATCTGTTGACCTTGTTAGTCGTTTTGCTTTACCTTGCATTGATGCCTGTGATGTTTTGTGTCCCTGTGGAAAAGATGTCTCTTTCTAAAACTCCTTTGTATCTTTCTCAAATTCAGCATCGCTGTGTTGCTATTTTCAAAGACAAAGTGAACAAACCAACTGGGTTTGCCCTTGGAAGTATTGAAGGGAGAGTAGCTATTCATTATATCAACCCCCCAAATCCGTAAGTAGTTAATAGAACATCCTCTCTTAATTGCTCAGTTCACAATGATGAAAGTAAGAAGCCTTTTTTTAAAAAATACTTTATTTCCTTCCCAGTGCAAAAGATAATTTCACTTTTAAATGCCATCGCTCCAATGGAACAAACACATCTGCACCCCAGGACATCTATGCTGTGAGTTTCCAACATGTACCATCTATCATATATACCCTGTACACTCCTAATGTAAAATTGGCTCTGAATTGTTTGTTCACCTTGACCTTTTATCTTGCCTAAAGTTGTCTTAGACATGTTTAAAGACCTGTCGTAGTCATACTTTATGAGGAAAGAAAGATTTTTATACTTGCCATAAAACAAGCGCTAGATCAGCCTTGCATTGAATCTTCTTGTCAACAGGTGGAGTTGACACTTGTTAATTTTGCAGATATTGAAACAATCGTTGTATAATGGCATTATGCATTGAATTTTGAGGTATTAGGCAAAAAAGATGGTGCTTTTCTTGTTGCTTTGGTGGTTTTTCTTTGGTTGTTTTTTGGGTTTTTTCTCCAAAAACATATCTGAAAATATTTTAAAAAATTAAAGAGTTGTATCCAATTGAAATTCTGTGTGTTTACTCCTGTAAGCTTCAGGACATCTGCTGTGAGTGTTCCCATCACCTGTTGCTACGTGTGTTGTTTTAAATGGTGTTCTGTATGGTTCTGCAGGTCAATGGGATAGCATTCCACCCTGTCCATGGTACTCTGGCCACAGTAGGGTCTGATGGGAGATTCAGCTTTTGGGATAAAGATGCACGGACAAAGCTGAAAACCTCGGAGCAACTGGACCAGCCAATATCTGCTTGTTGTTTCAACCACAATGGCAATATATTTGCTTATGCTTCCAGCTATGATTGGTCAAAGGTAAGAAAGGTTTAGACTCATGTTCATGCTTGCAGTTGACAGCTAAGACTCTCTTTCTTGTGAGGCTTTTGCTGTTCTTTATTAATAGTAGCTGAATCTTTGTGGTTTCGAAGAAAACTTAAAATGGCCATTTTGGCCACTTGATGACGTTTACCACTGAAGCTGTGAATTTGTGGTGTTTTATCCTCAGCTGGACAAGATTGCTAAACGATGCTGGTTTGCAAATGTGGATGAGCAAAATGTAAATTCCCTGATTCAGAGGCTGCTGTGGTTGCTCACACACGTTGTGCCGTGGGCAGTGTCACAGGGCAGTGTGGCACCCTAACAGCTTCCCACAGAGCTTGTGAAATGCACATCTCTGGTGCTTGTGCAGGAAAAAAAAGCTGTGACTGACTGTAAACACCCCAGAGTTTGAATGCCCTGTATTAAATTTTCACTGCCACTCAGTGAGGCTTTTTGATGGTGCTTATTTATGTATTTCTCTTCCAGACTTAATACAGATGCAGCAGAACCACAGCAAACCATAATCTGTGGAAAATCAATACTTCCTAGTTGTTTTAAGAAGGGAGGGCAGCAAGGTTGAAATGTAACTAATTTTCATGGTGCTTGGAGGATAATGTTCCTTGTGGTTTTGAGTGAAATGAACGCAGAAATCACATAGACTAACTCGACTGCATGTCACAAAGGGCAAAATTTTAATTCATTGCATTGTATTTAGTCTTCTGCCCACAATAAGATATTTGTTGGTGCCGGGGCAGATGAATTCTTCAGTTCTGATGCTTGGGTAGACCGCAGTGGTACCTTTCAGATCTGTAAACCAATATTAAGTAGTAAAATCAGTTGGTGCTAAGTACTAGCCTTGCTTCCCGGAACCATTTCTTGTCCATAGCGTTGGTAATTTCCAACTTGCATGTTAGACCTCAGTAGCTTTATTAGTGTTTACTCTCCCTGATTTGGATACTTGGGTATTAATTTGGAAATGCATATGCAAATTATATGAATATGCAAAATAGAACATTTGCATCTGCAGTTGGGGAACAGAAAGCTCTGCAGTTGCCTATAGAACTTGGGCTTCACTTTGAAAAAATGTGACCTTCTGTCATTTAAAAGATAGAAAACACAAAATGAAGCTGGATGGCCATTAAAGGTTTAGTTTCTTCTCTGCCTAGAATGACATTTAAAAGAAATCATATTGAGTTCTTAGGCTGCATCTGTAAAGTAGAACTTAGAGATATGTGGTGATTTTTTTTTTATTAAAAATATTTTGTACTTTAAAAATGGATACAAGTCTCTTAAACTTTACCTTATATGTATAGTTCTTGTAACTGCTTGTTAAAAGTAAGCTGTTTTTAATCCACCAGTGTGGTCCAGTATCTGGTCTTAAGGGCTTTAAGATTAAATCTCAATAAACCAAACTAATGGAATATTCATATTCTTATATTTTGAGTAACGCTGATATTTCTTCTTTGAAGAGAGTAAATGTAGATTATTTTTGTCTTTAGGGTCATGAATTCTATAATCCACAAAAGAAAAACTACATTTTTCTGCGAAACGCAGCAGAAGAGCTGAAGCCCAGGAATAAGAAGTAGCGAGTCTGACTTGAGCTCCTCTGCTTGTTCTGCTCTTCTGCCATTTGTGCCCTGTTGCTCCATGGTTCAGTCAACTTTGGATCACAAACATTTAGCAGGAACTGTAAAAATTCCACTAAATGTATTCTGACTTGCTGGAGAACATTTTCCAAATTAGATACTCTGATGTGTATAAGAAAGAGAGGCTCGTATTGACATGACTTAACCACTCTCTGTTCCACAGCAATAATGAAATTGCAGCAAAATCAACATTTGGGGTAGATATTCCTGCTTTGAAGTGCAACCGTTTGTATCTATGGATTTATTTTGTTAGTATTACATTAAAATACGTTAATGATAATAGTTCTGGAGAAGTTGTATAAATACTGTATTTTTTGTAATAAGTACTTGGAGAATCACCAGTAATTCTTCTCAAAGGAGGCTTGTTTTCATTATTAATAATTCAGGGGTTCTTTCATTGCTTTCTGGTTATTGAAATGGAAGCATTGTCTGCTGTATGCCAGGAAGAAATGCCTTGCAAATAGTTTTCCCTCCTTTTGTAGATGACTAGGGCAGTATGTAAGGGGCCAACAGCAGTGACAGAAACTCAAGACAGAAGATGGGCCCGGTGCAAAGTTTAGATTTTTCTGACACTCCTGCAGTGGATGTGACTTCTGAGCAAACTGCTTTTTCTAGTTCAAAGGAGAAGTTGCAGTGGTGCCAAGTGGTGAAATAGCTCGGTGACACAGAGTTCAGGAACCTGAGCAAACCTTTAAAGGTTTTATTCATGACCAAACCAATGTGTGCAAAATCCTTTTGACCTAAACTGCTTTGAAACTGACACTTTTTAGAGTTAAAAGTTGAGTTTTTTACATCTCTCTTAACATGGTTTTGTCCTGCAGCAGGGTGTTTAGGACTGAAAAAAATACTCATTTTTGTATTAAGTAGAAAGTAGTGCTGGAGAGCTTCATCCTGATCAAAAATGCTGTGAAACAAAACGAGTGGGTCTCTTTCTGACTTGAATCTACCACTGTTTACTTTTAACTAGCCAGTTGTATACATGCCAAAGTTTTCTTTTTGGAAGTGAATGCTTATTATTCCTGTCTAATTACTGTTTGTTTGATAATGACTGAATAAAAAGGCGATGGGGGGAGCATGTATAGAAATACATGTCATATTGTACAAATTCTCTGTAAAACTGTTATGGTTTAAGGCTGATGGTTACGGATTCATGCAACATTTCAAATAAAATTTTTACTAAATGCTTTTTTATATTCAAAAGTTCTGTTATAATAATGTGGGCAAGGTAATGTGCTTCACTTTTAAAAGTCCTTTCCCTGGAATTCAGAGGCATTTAATGAAAGTCCTTTTCCTCCACCTGCTTGAGCTGGGTGCATTTTCCAACCGCTGTTTCACTATGAATGATTCCTGTGGGTTTGCCTCAAAGAATTGAGAGAACTGGTGTGAAAGGCCTTTTGTTCTGTGAGAGTGAATCAAGTTCATTGCTATTTCAGCAGCCGAACACCTGACAACGTGAGTACAAATGAATCATAGACTCTTCAAACTCTCTCCAGCCCACTGTCCTTTCACTCCAGGCTCTTCCCTGTGTTCATCAGTTTTTGCTGGATGGGTATTTCTTGTTTGGTATAGAGGAAACCCCTTGAAATACACCCAACTCTGCTTTGTTGAGGGATGATCTTTTTCTGTTTTATTTCTCAAAATAGTTGGGTTTTTTTCCTGCTACCTCTGTTTTACATAGTTTTAGATTTCACACTCATGCACTATTTGTTTTCTTTAAGTAGGAGAGAGTTCCCAGCACTTATATCAGTAGCTGGTTGCTTTCTGTTGATTTTTTCCCTAAGGTTGTGATTGTTATGCAGCAATCTTTGGTTGTTAGCACATTTTTCCAGACTTCCCAGTCAACTGAATGCCACCAAGCATTCACCAAGGCTCAAGATTAAGTGTATGTGATCACTGATGTGTGCAGAACTCCCACTGGTGTAAACAGGGAAGAATGGAATGTGTCACTGTTTCTTGCTTTAAAAAAAAAATCTCGTTTTGTTTAAATCCTCAACAATGTGAATGAGAGAAAATGCATGAGTTCAGCAGGTACATTTCGCTGGGATCCCATGGAGTTGCACCTACTTCAGTGGGCGCTGAGGCCAGCACTGGTGAGTCTTGTTTCATAACACATTGTGTGTTAATATGTTGAGTACTTACTCTGCTGGACTGAATTTCTTTGTCAGTGAGGCTTCAGAATTATTTAGTCATCACTTGCTACTTGTTCTGACTAATTTTAGAAGAACATAGTTTCCATTATGTTGCTCTGCACATTAGATGTGTTCAGCTGGGAGGAGAGTCAGGCTTTGAACTGAATTGTTTTCCATTACCCAAGTTAAGAGAACACACTGGCAATTTACTCTTCCCTGGAACTATTGTGAAGTTCTGTTGTAAAGTACACACAGCTGTATCCCTTCAAGCATCAAAAATAAGTGAGAGTTCATTCACACCCTTTAAAGTGTTAGTGCATTTCTGGAGATGCATTAACTTGCTATTCTATGGCAGTAACCTGTCCAAAAAAACTGAGTGAAGAACGTAAAATTCTAACGTTCTCAAAGCTAACTGTAGGAATGCTTGATTTATAAAGTATTTAGTTTTCAGAAAGTTTGCTGTCAATGTGTTTTATTGAAGGAAAATAATCTTTGGCACAAAGAGCAGCCCAGTTAAACCCCTCAAAATGGGAACATTTTACAACATTTTCAGATGAGTTTCCTGCTGCTGCTCTCACATGTCAGTGGTTTTGCACATTGGTTTAATGAAATGTATTTCGTAAAACTAAATAATTGGCAAAGTTTGTCTGCTAAAGCCTTTCACAGATGAAACAAGACATGTTTGTACAATGGCAGGCAGGCAGAATATTGATTTACCATCTGTCACAGGAAATGCAGTCCTGAATTAGTGACTACTCCAGCTTAGTTCCTGGGCCAAGAAAACTGGTCACTGAGTTGTTCTCCACAGAGGTGTGGATTTGAGATCGAGCTGGGATTAGGTGCATGTGGGATATTTCAATAAAACTATTGCTTAGGCCTGGCTCAATTTAATGGTGAAGAAGTGCTGTTTGCAGATGAGGTGTCTGGGCAACTGCCCATGATGAGGAATTGTGTCAAATCACTATCCCAAGGTTTTACACTACCCGGCCTTTGAAATGATAGAAACCACTGATTTCTACTTCGTTTGCTTTTTGCAGAGATTAACCTGGGCAAAATGAAATGGCTGTTAATTTCTAAGTCTTCAGATTGGCTAAGTAAGTGTCACTCGCAGTCATTTGGGCAAGACTGATTTATTTCAAAAATCTTTGATGCAGATTCACCGTGTAAAGCATTTCCCCTGGGCTGTTCAGCTCTACCAGCCAGGTGATGATCATCATCTGGAGCTGCAGCACACAATAATGACCGGAACACATTCAGAACAGGAACAATTCCCCGATAACTTTCTCTCCCCCGGCAGCTGCAGGATGCGCAGAATGCTGCAGTTTGAAGCCGTTGCTGTAACTCTGCTGTGGTGCCAGGCGAGGGCAGTGCTGATGGCTCCTGAGCAGAGCTTTCCCTGCAGCCGGGGCTGCAGCACCCCCGGAGTTCTGCACGGAGCTGGACTGCTACAGCACGAGTGCTGGAATACAAGGTACAGTTATTTGCAAGTTATCCCAAAATACTCAGAGAACAGAAGAAGATGGAAATAATTTCTAATTTGGAGTTTTTCAGGAGTGTACCTGGTATCCATAAACATAAACCAAGTTTTAGAACAAACTGTGAGATGCTCCTTTAGCTGCTCAGAGAGACATCTGACCAAGCAGGTCATGTATTTGTTCCCCTTCTCTCACTATCAGGCCCCGAAGGTCCTCTGAACCGAGTCAACCAAACATGTTTCTTCTTCCCCTCACTGCTGGCCTCAGGATTCCTGGGCTTCAGGCTGATTCCTCCCTTCCCTGCTGGCCTTGAAGGTCCCAGGCTCCCAGCCAGCCTGGTGCTGCTGATGAGCCCATCACAGACAGGGAAGTGGAACAGCACCCAGGGCTCTATAAAATTATGGAGTTAGAAATCCTCGGTGGAGAACTGAGACCCAAACTGCTGCTGGACAGTGACCCGTGACCCCTCATGGCCACAGGTGCCTCCACTGTCCTCTGCTTCCTCAGGACTGAGTGACTCATTCTGTGACATGACTTCCAAGTCTATATGATGATTGTTACATTGATAAGCTAAACCAGGCATTAAGATCCTCAGACCTGCAGAGGGTCCAGGCTATAAGAAATTATATTATAAATTCTGTATTATGCTACTTATTGATTGTACCATATTGATGCTACTTGTAGAAATCCCATGCCATACTAATCATAAATTCTGTGCTATGCTAATCAGAATACCCTGCTGACAAAACCTTGATTGTAACTACAACTTAGTGCTCTTTATTCTGCCAAAGACCCCTAAAAGAACCCATCTGTCCCCTTAGTGTCAGGTGTAACAGGTGTAATTCAAAAGAAAAAAACCCAGTAATATCTGCACTGACAGAATGTTGTCTTTGCACACCTCGGGCTGTGAGTTGGAGTTGGTAGAACTGTATTTCATCCTGCAGCTGGTGTTCAAACAGCTGGAAGCCATCTATTTGTATCTCCAGGTAAGCTTAGGTTTATACACAGCAGCGCAGAGCCCATCCTGCTCTCAGCAACAGCACAGCCATTCCGTGAGTGGAAACTGCTGCTGTTCTTCCCTTGCCAGGTCAGAATAAACGGAGCAGCACCAGCTGGCTGGCTGTGGTGCTTTCAGCAGACGTGCTGGGACTGCCATTGTGCAGCGTGTTCTGTGTGCACACGGAGCAGCCTGTGTTCCCAAGAACTTGCAGCAGGGAACAAGCCCCTGAGAGCAGAGCCTCTGGAGCGGCACACTGGGACATCAGCTACAAGCAGTGTGAGCTGAGAGGGGCAGTGACTGCACAGCCCCAGGTAGGTCTCACTTGATGCAGAATGAGGGGGGCTGGTACCTGCGCCAGTTTGGTCTCACTCCTTCCTCAGACGCAAAGCAAACTTCCAGGTGTTTGCACCATTTACCTGCTTCTGAAATGGGGATGGTGCTGCATTTGGTAAAAGCAATTCGCATTTTTAGGACTTAGTTGTAAGGTAATCTGGGACTGAGGCAGCACCACAAAGGGGACCATGTGCCTCGGGAACACTTGTGCATGGGCAGAGCAATTCCAAATGTTTGTGTTGCATCAGCTCTGCAAATGCTTTTTGTTACAGTGCCTAAAAGATACAATACCTGTCAACATGAGCTTTGTAAAGAGAGACCGTTTTCTTCTGTTGACTAATTATCCAGTGAATACATTCAGTTTGAAGGGACACTTCAATAATTTAGCAGGCATGTGCCAGGTAATATAGGAGCTTTTGTCTTACTGGTGGCACAGACCTTGAGTCGTGTGTAACCCAATCCCTGGCTTTATGTATTCAAGGAAGTGTTTGGTATAGCTCCTGTATCAAGTGCCCCTGAAAGGCAGGCCTAGATAAGAGATTAAGGTAATGCTGTTCCCTGGGCACAGGGAAAGTTTACCCTTTGCTGCCCAGGGTGTCTTTTGCAGGCAGGAACTGCTTTATACTTGTGAAGTGTGGATGTGCTGAGATCCAACAACGAGTTTGTTGTAGGAATAGAAAAATGCTGGAAACTGCATGTTAAGTACCCAGGTCAGCTAAGCCTCTCCTCGGGGGTGTATTAACAACTGCTTTGTGGTTTGATAGGGAATGCTTCCTGCCACTGGTGTTTCTTAAATGCAGATCGTCGGTTTGCTGGACCAGACAAGGAGAGGGATAATGTTCAGTTTCTGGGAACACTGTGAAATAAAAATCAAGGAATGGATTTTCTTCAACCCTTCCCAAGGTACTTCCTCACAGTTGTGCCATCTCCCAGAAAGGTGTAAGCTCAAATGTCCTTTCTCTGACCCACTGCCAGCTGGTTCAATCACCTTCCTTTCCTTGCCTATAAAATGCAGCTCACTACTCATCTACAGCAAAGGGAGACTCATTTGGTTTAGAATATGCCATGATCATTGCACTCAGTAAAGGGCAGAGATAATGTAGTAGCTCAAACTATTCTCAAATTACTAAACTGGAGTTCAAATACAATCTTTACAACCTATTTTTCTTTGGAAGGACAGCTGCCTGCCATGCTCCTGCTGTAACAGTGGGATTTATATGGAGTCAGGTATCACGTACTGACAGGTAATTGCTTTCTGCAGACACCTGACTCTTTTCCTTGGAGGTCTCCCTTTCCTAAGTAATGCTCATTCTTGGTCTGTAGCAGCAGGGTTGCAGACAGCAGTTGGTTGTTTAGGCATTAATGTTTAATTTATGGAACAGTATCTATATAATTGTAAAGAACATCTACATTTGTGGAACATTGTCAGACTTCAAACATGAGTATGCAGCATTTCAGGAACACTTCCACTGGGCTCAAACAGCTTTTCAAAAAACCACAGAAAGACGGCAAATGTCTATTTAGAGAGAACAGCTTAGCAAAACCTTTTTCATTGAACCCTTCTAGCTTTTGTTCAGCCATTGGCTGCGTGATGCAGCTGGGGTCGTTCTGCAGTGCTGACCTGTGTCTGTCACAATGGCTGAGGTCATCCAGTTCATCATCTGAGCACCTTTCTTTGGTGGTCCTGCAAACAGCACTCGGGAGATGAGAGAGAGGATGATTAAACTCTCCAAACTATTCTGAACGTGGCTTGGCCCAGGGTAACATTCCCCACTAGTGACCTACGTGCTACCACCTCGCTCTTAACAGGCCTCCTTAAGGATGGCGCTGTCACAGCCACGATTCTGGTAAGGAAACAGAGGAGGGGTTTTTTCCCCTCATAGGCTGATGAAAATGACCTTTGAGGTAGGACTGGCCCTGGCACCCCCAGGCTGGCAAAAGGAAAACCATACTCCAAGAAGCAGAATGGGTTTCCTGATTTTGTACTGATCCTTACACTTCACTCACGAGCTTGACTTCAAAGTACAGATCAACCCATCTGCCAGCCCTTGTGTCCTCCTGAGAATGGGGTGAAAACATGCCCTCTTTATTGTCTTGCACCTTTCTCTATGTGCTTTCCCACTAGCTAAAGCCGTGGTGGGCACTCACTGGGCCGTGTGATTCAGCAGGAAGTGACCTGCCGTTGTTTCACTTGTCATGTTCAGCTGATGTCACTGTCCTGTTGCAATGCTGGGGCCATCGTGTTGCTGGTGACTGCCTGTTGAGCTGTCGATGGCTTTTCCTCATCAGCAAGGGCTGCTCCAGCTGATTGGGTGTGGGTGTTGGACTGTCAGAAACCCGATGGCATTGCCCAAGTGAGCTTTGACCCTTCCAGCCAGCGACTGTGCTGCCCTGCTGTGGCACCATCGTAACTGATTTTTTTGTAAAAGGCCCATTTTGGACTTTTTGAGATCATGTAGAAGCTGGAATCATTCTGCCCACATTTCAGTGCAGGTAACTGTGTTTTTCTTTTTAAATACCTTTTCAGGCTCCGTGGATAAAGCTTCTGTATCCAATGCTGATATGTTGGTTTGTTGTCTTGACATTCCAATTGTGTTTATATCCTGTTCAGAGCCACTGCAACGAATCTTTGCTGCCTGGTGTTTAAATAGAGTAGACATGGTAACTAGAAGGCTCTAAGAGTTTCAAACAAAACCTTTAATGAAGGTTAATTACCATGCCAATATTTTTTCTTTTTGTGTATGGTCTTCTGCACCTGGCCAGGTTCATTGCAGGCATTAAATACCTTCTAAAAGTATCACAGCTGGAAAAGTGATATCAGAGTAGACAGATTATTTATCTTGTTGGATGTGATGTGACAGAAGAGTCTGTATTAGTGAGGACTAAAATACAGCAACCTGGAGAAAAGGACCACCAGGTTAAGGAGGTGATCCATGGCTGAGACCTGCGTGTGCCCATGGGCAGTGGGATAGAAACTGGGTCTGCCCCAATGCTCTGGATGTGTTCCAGTTCTGGAGTCACTTGTCTTTTGCTGTTAAGAATATCTGTTGTGCCCATAGAACTGCTCTACATCCCAGAGCTGAGACATCTTGTTTAATGTTCTTCTGTGTCCTGACTATTCCCTGGTTGGAGTGGGTGGACAATTCCTGCTCGGTTTGTGCAACCAGTGTCATGTGCACTCCCATGAAAAGGTCATGAGATGTGGCCCTGGCAGCTTTGGCAGAGATTGTAAGAAGCCTTCTGGCATTTTCTTTTTTTAAATCAGAAAATACCACTTAGTTTTAACATAACAACTCCACAAATATTTGGAAAAAAAATTAAAAGGCCTTACATTTTCTGCTTTCTTCCTTTAAAGAATATTAAATTATTTCTTGCTTATTTTAAAATGCAGTTTTATGGTTTTCAAACTTAAAAAGTATGAAGTAACAATTAATATTTTCCCAAAGTACAACAGAAAATTGAAATAGCAAAAATATTTGTTTAACTATTTTGAGATGTAGTTTGCATGTTTGACTCAAATGGAATGTTTTTTTCTAAAAAACTTTTTGAGGGAGGAAAACCCTTCTGATAATTAAATCCCAGCCTGAGAGAGACAGGACAATATTTCCATTAAAGAGAGACAGATTTTCTGTGCAGGAATTCAGGAAAGGAGCAGTATCTTCACTGGAGGTTGTGTTTAGCAGGTGATGACAAGTGGTTTTATCTCCTTATCTTCCTCTCCCTTCTCCCTGTGCCCTGCCTTTCAGATTTGGGGATACCTGAGCCAATTCCTGAAGAGACTCTTCCTCCACGACATCACCAAAGGCAAACCTGAAGAAATGGGCAGTATTTTGGCCTACATATTTAATGTTCTGCTGACATCACCTAATGCTGTCATAGCAGGAGAATGTTTGCTGGATCTCTCTTTATCTTACAGCTCCTGTTCCCCAGTGCTTGCTGCCAATGGAGGAGTTGTCATAGAAAATCTGGAGAGAAACTTCTGTCCCAGAAACCAACATGAGTTGTTTCCTTTGTCCTGCTCCTTTTCTTTTTCTAACCCTTTATCATCCCTCTCCTGCCTTCTATGAAGTAAAGAAGAAACTAAGATCAGCTAGTGAAGGGTTTCCTGGATTTGTTGCATAATTTAGTTGCAATATGAACATCTGCACTTTCCATTAGTCATTCGCTAAGAGGTCAAAGAGAGCTCATCCCCAAGGTCACAGGAAAGGCAAGGGTTACCATTGCTCTAGGCCAAGACATTACAATACTGATGATGACAAAACTATTTGGCAGAGATGCCAACAATGCCAGAAAACAAGCCACCATCCTAATCAAGGGCAGTATTTTGATTGCTCAGAAAGCCAGCCCAGCTCCCTGCTGTCAGACTGTGACAATCCCCAGCTGGCAGGCCCGGGCTGATCGGCTGCGTCCCCAGCCCAGTGTCATTCCAGCTCCCCAGAGTGCTTTGCCAAGGCTGGGGAGAGTCTGTACACACAGAGCTCCCAGGAGCTGTACCTGGAGAAACAGAGAATTGGAGATGGTGGTGGAGAAATTCCCCAAGGACAGAGTTACGAGCACCAAAAAATGTAGGCATGACCACTCAGGGTGGCTGCAGCACATCTTCACCACTGGGCCACTGAAGCACCTTTCCTTGCTGGCCTAGTCCTTCCTGGTCCCAAACAGGTGGTTCATTCTTCCCCTGACACACGTGACTGGCACAAGGGCGTGTGGAAGGAAAAGTGCCAAGCTGTGCTCTGAGAAACTCCTGGGAAATGGTGATGGTGGCACAAAGAGCAAAGCACGACATTCCTGAACGCAGACATTCCCCCTGCTGGCAGCTGCAGAGGTATGAGCAATGTGATGGCACAGCCTCTCAGTTTCCTTGGCCATATTATGCCTTTATTTTCATCTAGACTTATATCCAAGGCTTGCAGCGCACTTCCTGTGGCAAGATCCTCCAAGCAGTTATGAGCTCTGCAGTTTCTCCCCCGAGCCTCTTCTTTTTCAGGAATCTTGTTTGCAATTATCATGATTCTGTTTGTCCTTTGTCATGGCACAGATATGCAGTTTTCATTTTGTGAAGGGACATCAAGTGGGAGGGCAGGAAACTTTGGGGAAGCAGAATGAGATTTTTAATGACATTTCCTTTAGCCACACTCTCTAACACATGCTTGTGGTCCAGCAGAATTGAGTCAGGTGTCCTGTTTGTTGTTCTCTCAGCCCCAGAGTTACCAATGTCCATATCCACGTTGTTTTAATGCAGGTTACTTGCCCATTAAACCAGATCACTCTGTGCCCAGTAGAGCTGATGGTCTGCTTGTGTGTAACCAGTGTAGCCAGCAAAAGGAAACAGGGTTCACTCAGCATCCCCAGCTCTGGAATATTGAGAAGAGGAACTAGTCCTATCGGAAGATTCCTACGGAAACCAAAGCCAAAAAGCAGCCCTGACTGGGAACATCCTCTGCTCAACTGTTTTGTTACAAGTGGCCCAAAGAAGAATGATTTTCATTTTTTAATTCTTGTTGCAGCAGCAGCTCTGGGTTAAGCAATGGTTATGGTGTGGTCAGGGCACCAAACCAGAAAATCTGAGACAGAGGGCCCAGATGCAGAATTTCCTGCTATAACCTAAACCAAATGCCACCGAATGCAGCTCCCCTCAAGATCTCCCTGTTCACAGCCTCGCTGGTGGCCAGCATCCAGACTGAGCATTAGTAAAACTAACAAACCAAACAGTTCCCACAGTAAGTCCCTTGCTCTCCAGTTAACTTATTTAACTGTGGAGCTTCTAAGGGGTATGTTTCATCTGCTGTTGTTGCAATAAGCGGGTATCCATGGCAAAACCCAAGGGCACTGCCCTACAGCAATGAAGTCTTGGCTAAGCAGCAGCAGGAACTGGAAAAGGTCAGAGCTCCACAGTAGCCCTGCTCCATTATAAATATAAAGCCCATCAGTTTGCTAAGAAACGAAGCAGGTTCTTCAACGGCTTGTAGGTCAGAGCTGGGATGTCTCAACTCTGTCCTGTTCTTGTGCTCCCAAAGGTAGAACTTCCTGCCATAATTTGTTTTTCACCCTTTAGGCAGGGACCATTTCTACATGGTTCTGTACCTGGAGAGCCTTGCAGTGCCACTTTCTCTAGGATTTTCAGTGGAATCCAGGACACTTGTTTGGTGATCTGCAGCTGCTCCGCTCCACCTCTTGGATAATGCTGCTGCAGTCCACCAGAAGGAGCCTTTGTGTATCAGTTTTGCATAAGCCTCAAGGGATATATTAACATGTAAGTAAAAACCCAGTGAGTCCTCTTAACTGTGTTGAATTATCATAAAATTAATCTTCCCAATCTGAATGAGAATAGGATGCTCCGGATTTCCAATACGAATCCTATACATTGAGGATATGGATGGTTGTACACCCGCTGCAAAAGATGACTTTTCTCCCAGCCTCCTCACTGATGGACCAGTGTAGCTTTATTTCTTAGTAACTACAAAGGACTAAATGCACCCCTACAATAGCACAGATCTGTGTTCCCCTTCTTGCTTGCAGTTTTCTCTCAGATTTGTGCTAAGCAATGTCCTGCCTTCCCCAAGGCAGCTTCATACTTTGAGATATGCCTGTCTTTGCAGGAGCTGTCTTTGACCAAGGAAAGTTGAAATATATTCTCTTCTCAGGTACTCCTATTGTTGCAGTAAAAGCCCAGGGAGGTGTCAGCAAACTGGCTCTGCCAAGCTCCTGCAGCTCTGATGGCTGGATTTTACCTGTAGGTGTTTTGAGGAGGATGAGTGGCTTTTCACAAGAACGAGGCAGAAAAAATAAAAGCAAATTAACTAACTTCCATAAAGTTATCCTTACCCACTTTCTCTTCCCTTTCCTGCTGAGTTTGTGGTAACAGCTCATTACAGCCTGTGTTTGCAATAGCTGCACCATGAGACAGGAGATTCCATTTCCCATCCTGCTTTCCAGGATGTGGCAGAGCCGAGGCTGCCTCCCCCAGCCACAACAGCGGTACCGGGAGGTTTGTGGTGTTCACCGAGCACAGGTTTATCCTCAACTCCTTTCTTGTTCTGTTCTGCCTGTAGGAGAACTCCTGTTCCTGCCTCGAGGGAGGAAGAGGAGATGAGATTTCTCTTTTGAGAGACGTGGGGCTCATGTATGAAGAAGAGAAAAGCCTGTGCTGATTTTCCCCCCCTGACCAGCATAAGCATCGAGAACAGAGATGCTGCTGGTCTCTTTGGAGAACTTTGCCAGCCCTGCCTGCCCTGCAGAGGAGCCGGAGTCTGGTTGGATGATTTGAATCTTTGCCATCATTTGGAGCAGAATGAAGCTCTGTAAAAGGACGGTGACTGAATGCCAACTGGGCTGTCATTAGCTCGGGCGGCCCAGGAAGCAGCTGATGGGCAGTTTGTGGTGGAAGTCATGCAGACAGAAGGGGTGACTCGGGGGTGGAGAGGCCCCAGCCCCCGGCTGGAGTCCGACCCCGAAGGTGTATTCCAGGCTTGCTGTTGGGATGGACCAGGGACAGCTGGTGGCTGCACAAAACACAAAGGCTCCACGGACCATCCATTTGCAGAGGCTGTCAATTTTGCAGTGATGTTGGGTGCTGCTGGCCCAGCTCCATCTTTCTTCCACAGCAATCAAAGGAAATGTGCCCTAGTCTTGAAGTCTGGTGCTTCAGGACTGAAAAGCTTAATGGCTTTCCTTGGCTTTTTTTTCCCTCTCTCTCTTTTATGAAGCATAGGGTGTTTAGAACTATGGAAGCGGTGCAAGAAAAATATTAATGAATAACTATGGAGTGCAGACATTAAGGCATTCCTTTCTCTTGAAATAACTGGCTTTTCTCTGTGGGGTCCATAAGAGAAAAAATGTCTGCAGAGCTGAACCTGCTGTACAGAAGCCAAAGTCGATGGTGATTTAGAACTTCACTTTTTTTTTTTTTTCTAAAATGTTATCTCTGCATTTATCATGTTGCAAAAAGTCTCTTTCACTGAGAAATGATAAACCTAAGGTACAGGGGCAGTTCTTGAGATTCTGAGTGATGGAAACTATGAAAGAACAATGATTTTTGGGATCCTCTCCTGCACCTCAAACTCCAACTGATGTTGGAGAGGAGGAATTAAAGCATTGCAAGCACCCCACCATCGGAGCTCCCCACTGGTGGGTTCTGAAGTACCAAGTAGCTTTCCAGCTTTTGTTTTCCTGCAGTTAAGGACCAAGGGGTACATGCAGCAAACACGGGGCTGTGCTGCAGTAACAATTCTCCCAGGTTTGAATCACAGGCCAGGGCTGAAACCTGCAGGTCAGGTCAAAGGCACTTCACAGCCTTGTACTTCACAGCAGGAGCTGCCCGTCCTTTGATGGAACAAAACGCAAAAGGAGGACGGTGGAGAACCCCATTGCTGACTACCAGCAGAAATGGGAATGGTGAATCCCTGTCCCCAGAGACAGGCTGCACAGGTACACGTCCGGGTTCCCAGTGGAGAAGCGGGAGGCTTAACCTGCTTGAGAAAGATAGTTCTGAACCTTTGCTCACTCCTTGCCCCCCTCCCTGGCTGTTCCTCCGCGGCGATTCGGTTCGACACCACCCCTTCCTCCTGCCCTGGCTTCGACCGCGCCTTTGCCACCCTAAGAGCCACACAGGCTGCCGGCCGCCGCATGGCTTTGTCTCCGTGCCCGAACCCGCCAGGGAGCGAGCCCTCGCCGTTGCGATGGTTGTGCAAGAGCAGCGGGCTGGGGCGCCGCTGCCCAGGCGGGATCTTTGGCGGGCTCCGCGGGCGCGCTCCCCTCGCCCCCCCGGCCCTGCTCCCCGGGAGCCGCCGGGACTTGTAGTGTGTGCGGGGCACGGCCCGA
This sequence comes from Rhagologus leucostigma, assembly GCA_013397725.1. Taxonomy (NCBI): domain Eukaryota; kingdom Metazoa; phylum Chordata; class Aves; order Passeriformes; genus Rhagologus; species Rhagologus leucostigma. Next base: position 411,636 of record VZTD01003249.1, read on the forward strand.
GGGGC
>VZTD01003249.1:412041-549374 GCA_013397725.1 Rhagologus leucostigma
TGCGCCGGGGAAGGGGCTGGCAGGGGAGCCCCGGGCTGGCGAGCCCCCCGCTGTGGCCGGGCGAGCCCCCCGCTGTGGCCGGACAAACCCGCGCTGTGGCCGGACAAACCCGCGCTGTGGCCGGACAAACCCGCGCTGTGGCCGGGCCGACCCCCGGTCCCGGGCGCTGCGGGGCCGCCGCCCGTCCCGTCGCTGCCGGGGCCGGGGAAGTTGTGCCCGCTGCGGGAATGAGGGGCTCGGTCAGGACGAAGGCTGGGCTGGGGGCCTGGGAGGAGCCCCCCTTGTTGGCCGAGGCCGTGCCGATCGTTTCAGCAGCTCCTCCTCCCTCCCGCCGCCCGATGTCCGTGCGGGGCTCAGAGCGGTCCCCGCATCCCGCCCGCAGCTGCCCTGAACTCCTCTGCGCCGGGGGTTTCGGGAAGGGCTCCACCAGGCTCTTAAAAAAGGCACGGGGAGGAGGTGGAAGGGCAGGGGAAAACAGCTGGCACCGGCCCAGCGGGGAAACCGGGCGCGGGGGGAGCCCCCGCTTTGCCATCGAGTCCCAGCAGCCCTTCCCATCTCGCCGTGCAAGCGAGGCTGCACGCAGGGAGTTCAGCTCCCGATTCAAAATAGAACAATAAATAAACTCCACTTAGTGCCTGTTGCTGGAGTGTTTACAAAGCACTGTTGCTACAAACAAGGCTGTTCTCGATTCCAGGTGACCATGGCAGACAGAGCTGCTGCTGAAAGAGCTTGCAAAGACCCAAACCCCATCATTGACGGCAGGAAAGCAAACGTGAACCTGGCGTATTTGGGAGCAAAACCAAGGAGTATTCAAACTGGTGAGGCATCCAGGAGATCCCATCTCTCTCTATTAGAATAACTTGTAAGACGAGGAAACAAGTTCCTCGGGCTGGAATCATCTGATCTGAGGATGCGCATTTATGTGTCCCCCCCATAGTTCTGATTGTTGGCTGAGGACGCTGCGTAGTCCTGTTACCTCTGTGCTATATCTTCTTACTCAGCCCTGCTGCACTAATGTTACTTGCCAAAGTCCATATTACTGAGTTAAAGCTGTTTCCTTCCACGGCTGATCCGTTTGCCCGTTACCCTCTTTGTTACATGAGAATTAATAGTAAGATCCACTTCATCATTTCCCCCTTTGGTTTAATGACCACAGTACCCAGTGTGTAAAATAAGGCTTTATACCCCATTGTCTGTTCGATAACAGCACGTTCACACTGGGCTTTCATCATGAATTCCCATCTGCTCCTCGTGCATATCACATATGCATGTTAAATTTAACTTGTTTCTAAATGGGGCTCTGAATTTGCTCACATGCATAGCAGATCAAATGCAAAGACGTGTGGTGTAATTCTGCCCATGTATTATGAGTTGAATGGTACAATGGATGCCATTCATTAATATTTCTTTTTTTTCTGAACCTTTTTTTTAGGTTTTACCATAGGTGTGCAGCAGCTACATCCAGCTTTCATTCAGAGACCCTTTGGGTAAGTGGAAATGTTTCCTAACGGTCTGTTTGAAATCAAATTCACAAATCAACTTCCTCATTATTTAAAATGTGTGAGAAAAGCCTTCACCGTAAAGAGTGGACAGTTTCAACAGCTGTTGTTAATGTTCAGAGTACTTTATATCTGGTGGAGATTTCAGAAGTTTTGTGCATTTGTCAGCTTTAATGTAATTCCCAAAGATCCTTCTTTATCCTCAGTAAATCATAGTCATAATAAACCCAGTGCATTGCTCGCTGCTTTGCCAACTTCAAGAATTCACAGGAATTCAAATAAATGGAAAATAGTTTCTCTATTATAGTACTTAAGGTGTCAAAACAATTAAGCAAATTCTGTTCTCATGTTTCTCAAATAAGATCCTCTGCTTCCTCTGTGCCGTTTCCCACGTAATAATGCTTAGAATACAGTTTTATCCTAGAAAACAAATTGCATTGGAAACAAAGTCTGTTACTTAATGAAAGTAACATTAGGTCAAAAATTGATTTTGGACAGATGTTATACAAGGCTTGAATAGTCTGCAAAAGTGGGCTTTTGTCTGCTGTTTTCAATAGCTTATACCATCCCTACTCGGTTAGAAAAGTCCTCTTTTTATACATCTAATAGGATCTGGCAGCTGCTCGGCAAAAGACAAGTGTGCTTCACGAGAACAATAGTGACTGTCATACTGCCTTCATTTAACTGTTTAATGATTGATGCAGCTCTTTTTTTACACCATTTCAGAAAGTGAATATTGATAAGGTTTTTTATTATTATTTTCTAAGAGCATTAAGAAAGTAGGTGCATTTTTTAAAGCTTTTGAGCACTGCCCTGTTGTGGTTTTTGTGTGACTCTAATATAAATAGATGGGATTTTGGCCTTTGTCAACAGCAATACTTCATCCCTTCCCTGCTCTCTGCTCATTTTTTTGGGGGTGTTTTGTTTCTTTTTTTTCTTCTTTTTTTTTTTTTTTTTTTTAGAGAAAAAATCTGCTAGCAATAAGATTTTCATTCCTCTGCCCTTATGGCTGCAGTTGCCAACTGCCTGGATAGTCTCATTCCGATGAGTTTATGGATGTAAGAGGCTGTGTTGCCACAATAGTGCACACCCAGTGTACGTGTGCTGTGTATGGTTCAAACACGCCGCTTTTCGCAAGCAGTTACAGCTCTGCTGGGAAGCCTTGAGGAACATCTGCCATGAAATGAAGTCTCCCCTTTTTTGGGACAAGAGCCACATTAGTCTGCATAGGCAAGATGCTGCTTTTTAATACCTCTCCTTGCATGGGAGCTGCAAGAGCTTTCACAGCCCCCAGAGCAGCAGCAGCACCTTTGAGATGCGAACCCAGAGATTTTTGCATGGGAGTGCAGGAGAGAAGTTGCCAATAAAAGCAGCCTCTGGCAAGTCCTGCCGTGCATGGGAACCGAGAAGAGCAAAATGGTGAAGCCCGTTAAAGTCCTCATGTTGGCAGGAGCGCCTTGCAGATTATCTGCAGTTCTCTGGGTGCCCTTCCTACCCCACAGCCGCAGCTCTGGAAAACATTTTTTTTTTTTCCAACAGTTTGCTTTTGGTTTCACATCCAGAAGAGTGTGGGATCGACTGATTACACGTTCCTTGTGATCTAGACAGTTCCTGTTGCAGTTCTTAGGCATTGGTTTCATCATTAAACCAGCAGAGCTGCAGTTAGCACATACAGCGGAGAACACTATAAATTATTTATCAGTTGCCAAGAGACAGGAACCAGGAGAATGGAGGGCTGGAGGCAGGGGATTATATATCATCATTTGCAAGCATCAGTAAACAAGAATTTCATTGAATTCAGTCATTGCTGCAGCAGAATCACTGGAAATGTGGGTTCAGCAGAATGTGTTTACCTGAGCACCACCTTTACCTGAACACCACGACTGGGGCTGCTCTGTGGCTTCTGAGCAAAGCCTCAGGTGCTCAGTCGAGCAGCAGAGCTTGGCTGCCAGTTCCTTCTTTATCTCCTCAGTAGACCAACAAAATTAAGAGCCTGCAAGGCTCCACTCTTGCACTCCCTTGAACCCACGATTTCCTTGGCCCTCTGTGGGATATGAGGGTAGATGAGGAGTTTGTCAGGGTCCGTCACTGAATTGCTGTTGTCTGTTTGCTCTGCGCCGTGCAGAGTCGATCCTGACCTTTCCCAGAGGAAGCTCAGTGGCTCAGCTGCTTTGCCCCTGGTGTGAGATGTTGCCTGGTTCTTCCTCCTGCATTTCCTGTCTCTGTGAAGTGTTTGTGCCCGGGAGTGGGCATTGTGGTTTCCAAAAGATGATTGTTATGGGGCACAGGGTGCTTGGTGAGTGCGCTGGGCTTGGCGGGGCAGGAATGAATGAACAGCCGTTAACTCCTGGGCAGTTAACGAGGAGCAAGCAGCCAGTCGTGTCCCAGCTATCAAACCACAAAAGGCAGGTTTTGGTGAAACCTGAAATGAATGGAAACTATGAAAATTACCCAAACACCAGTGAGGATTATTTATAAACTGAAGGCTTCCCTCCTGCAAGCCCCAGACACCCAAATGCAGCTGTAAATATTGCCAGGGCTATGCGGAACAGAAAGAGAAACCATGAGGAGCCTCTCTCCTTCCTCCTGCTGTCCTGGCAGGGGAGGCACTTGCACAGCAGACAGCACGGAGTCAGTAGTAAATCCTGTTTGGAAAAGAAGTTTCTAGCATTGTAACCAGAGATCTTAACAGTAATGCAAGGCAAAGGATGTGTCTATGTCAGGGTGACTTGGAGATCCGGCTGCTGAGTTTAGGGAAGCAGCATTCGGCCTGGGGCTCAGCCTGGAGCTTGCAGACTGCTTTGCTTGGAGGCACCTGGCAGTGCCAGTGTGTCCCTGCAGCTGCCACGCTTAGTGATCAGGTGATGTCGCACAGCTACTTGGTCCCACCTCTTGGTCCTTTCCTCTGGGACTCTGGAGCTGGAGGCAGGTTCGAGTCTGTGCAGGGAACGGGGATTCCCTGGTTCTCCTCTGCGCTTGCTGCTCTGGCCACGGGCAGCATATGGCAGATGCATTCCTGTGGCTGTGCCTCAGCGAAGGAGCTATCTGTGTGGGAGATCTACCAGTGACTGAGTAAGTGACTGAGCTCTTGCTAACATAAAGCTGTCTCTCGTGGCAGGATCCAGCTCTTTCCCTAGCTGCACATTGGATGCCATTGCTCCAGAGACCCCACCCATGTGTAGTTACTTGTTCTGGTGGCCCCCTGCCTCTGGCCCACACTTGGTCTCCGGCAACGTCAGAAAGAGTTAAATCTCTTTGAGTTTAAAATTTCACGCATTGATGCTGCTGCAGTTAGGAAGCAAAGAAAGTCCCTCTTTGTGCGAGGCTTCCTCACAGCTGTTTATCCTTAAAATTTCTCTATTGGGTTAAAAACAAAAGGCAACAAACTTTCATCTTTTCTGTGGTTATGCTTATGAAAGGGCGCACGCTGGCCGTGCTGTGCCCGGCCTCTGTCAGCTGGCATCCCCCTGCTCCAGCTTCCCCCTGCCCACTGACCTGGAGCTGGAATCTGCAGGATCCCATCCCACTCCAGCAGGCTCATGGGGATGGAGCACCCAGCACCTGGTGTTATCCTGTGCCAGGAACATGAAAGCTTGGAGGGGAGAGGGGGCATTTCCTAAGAAATGTCCAAATCCATTTTCCAAACGGCTTCAGCTGCTGGTTCTCATGCACGGTGACTGCTGTTCAGACCAAATGCTTGCCAGCTGGAAAGAAATCCCTTTTTTATTTTTTTATTTTGTAGGTTCTAAGCACAGACATGTATTTATAAGCAGATCAGACAGCTTTGAGAATTTTCTTGAACATCTACTTCAAGATGGCAAATGGTGATGTGAGACCCAAGGGTTTGGTGTGCCATTTGTCTTGGGTTTGGGGCACAATTTGCTCATGTTCTGCCTGTAAAACAATACAAAATCATGGTCTGATACTGTGACCTCACACTTGGCCCTGTGAATGATGTGCCAAGCTCAGACCTGTTGCAAGGGACAGGCTCTGGGTGAAGGATCTGAGCCATTCCTTGGCAGTTGGGGCACAGGCTTGTGTGTGATGGAGAGACAGGCTAAGCTGGCTCTAGCTCTGTCTTTACAGCACACAGCTTGAGTTGTGCCATCTTCTCCCCGTGATTCCATTGCCTCTGGTGGATTTTCTCTTCATCCTCCCCAGCACAAGAGCAGCCTCCTCAGCAGCAGAGACCTGAGTCCTTTCTCCTTGGTGCAGGACCTGGGGAGTGGCAGATCCAAAATTCTCCTGTGCTGCTCTGGCTGGTGCCACGGAGTCCCAGTGTGGCAGATTGATGCACACGTCTGAATTTCCAGAGCAGCCCAGCTTGTGCTTGATCTCATGTTTCCTTTGAGCAGCTGCTGGCATATGGGCCCCAACTCGTAGTATTAAGCACATGCCCAGTAATTCGAATGATGAATGCAGCCCTGGGCATCCTGCCCCGGCGCTGAGGGCACCAGCCAGGGAACCAGACAGTTGTGCTGATAATTTGGTAGCAAGGACACCGGGTCACTTCTAAATATGACTTTTATGAAGAACTCGTTCCTCACGGATGGGAGCAAGCTACATACCAGAGCTAAATATACTCCATGATCACAAAAGATGAAAAGTCGTGGACCTCGGAATTAAAACTCAGTCTCCTGTTTCTCAGTCTCCAAGCACTGTAAACAGGGTCGTGCTGTCCCCTGCAATTTCCCTGTCACCAGCTTTGAGCTTTTTAGCTCTCCTGTGTCAGAGTTGAGCTGCTCTGGCCAAAGCAGGGCAGAAAGCCACGCCGGATCCAGGCATGCCTGTGATTCCAACTTGCAGGAAGGTCTGGAGGGATTGGATTGAGATGTCTTAAATGTTCTGCTACAAAGACACAACTGGTAGCAGAGATCACAGACTCTCAAAATGGAATTTCTTTCTTGACTGAGAAATTACTTAATTACTTATCAGTGTGAGCCTTCTTTTATCAAAAAGAGATATTTCATTGCTTCTTCCATAGCTGAAGCATTCTACTTGAAAATACTTCGTCTCTCTGAGAAAGGGGTTTTGATAAATCAAATGAGTGGATGGTTTTAATTAAGGGTCAGTGGAAGGGATCATGTGTAAAGAAAGTCTGTTAAAAATGGAACCAGTTGAAAGTAGTCACTGTAAGGTGTATGGTTCCAAAACTTGTCAGTTACTTCAGAAGACTTTAGAGATGTTTCTGCCATTGATTTTCTCTGAGTTGCAGAAGAAAATTGCAGAGTTCAGTCAAAGGCAGAATTCTGGGGCTTCCTGGGTTAATCAGTTGGAGGCCCTGGTTTTCCCTGCCATCCTACCAGGTTCCTCACACTGATGTTGAAGGACTCAGGTTCCTGTCATGCACTGGTGTGAAGCAGTCCCTGTTTCTTCTGTCAGTTAACTTCTGGTTTGGCTGTGCTGATAACTGGAAAGGGGAGGGGTTTTTCCTTCTCTGGAGAGCTGACTAGTTGCGGATAAACTTCCATGTGGCTTTTTCCTTGGTGCCAGATGGCTCTTGTTTCAGGCAGATGTTATCTCCTGCTACCTGAGTGTTTTTCAGCCCGCTTCTCCAAAACTATTTTTGGTCTGGCCCAGCATGCCTTTGTTTGGGATCATGGGGTTTTTTTTTCCTTCTTCCTTTGGGTGTGGGGGAAGCAAGATGCAGAGGATAAAGCTGTTGAGCCTGGCTATAACTCATGATGGAGCTCAGCATGTTGATCTCAGACTCTTGGTTGAGCTGAGAAAAAGGGTTAGATCTCTGTGAGATGTACTCCCACCTTTGGTCTGCTGTCTCTTTTATTTCTTTCTGTTTTTTCCCCACTGACTGCAGTCTGGGACAGTGTTGTGGCACATCGTGCCTTGGTGATTGCCACTGGTGTGGTGACATCTGCTCCTAGCAGGGAAGCAGGAAACTCAGTCCTGTACCTGTTTGCACAGGCTGCTGTGTAAATCTTCTCAGAGGGACAGAGGAGGATGAGAAGACAGGCAAATTAGTTGCAAGAGGAGCAGAAATTGTGTTGACTGCTTTGCTATTTTGTGTTTGTGTCATATTGCAGCAGGTGAGGATAAATCCCATGGAGCTGCAGAGTTCATCCTTGTGTGACTTTGAGCTGGCTGGGATAGCTGGCTGATGAGGCAGAAGCTGTTGACATTTCAGTGCATGTTTAAATCAGCTTTAGTAGGGACATTTCAGGAGTTGGAGGTTTGTCATGTCGTAGTTGAAGCCCAGCCCTGTCAGTGAATGGTGAGGGATTGTGGAGTGGCTGGGGCACAACCAAGATCTGCACCAAAGTGTTGGTGGATAAACTGTGATCCCCTCCTGGAGTGAGAGTCCTTGTTGGCAGGCAGGGACCCTCTGGCCATACTCCAGCCTCCTCCTCACGCCTGGATTGAGAACAGCACCTGAATTTCTCACATTTCTACAGCCTGTCATCGTGGCTGGGGCCCGTATGATACCTGTGGCCAACCCTGCCTGTACTCTACACACGTTTACTAAGAGTGTCTCCTCGAGGTGAGTGCTTGCCGGCTTGGGAGTGTCCCTCAGGACCGATTCCTTGGAGTGTGAGTTACACCAGGACGTGTGCCTGCATCTCCAGCTCTGCAGTGGTGCTGTGGGGTTGCCAGTGCGAGTGTGGGGTGTGCTTCCCAGAGCAGCTTTAAACTCAGGGGCCCACTTCAAAATACACCTTTGGATCTGCCATGCAGGCAGTGGTTGGAGGTGTCACATCAGCGGGGGCTGTGCTCGGCTGGTTCTGCAGCACCCCCAGCACTGCCTGCCATCACGTGCTGTGGCAGTGTGGGTGTCCCTGTGGCAGCTAATGGGTCAGCTCTAGTGGAAATGGAGGCCAAATTCCTGGGGTCAAATGCCAGAATTTGTGCCTTCACTGGCAGACACAAAGGGCTCTGTTTCTTTTATTCTTCAAGGAATAAAAGGCTGGTCGTGGTGGTGGCATTTGTGTGCTGATCTCTGTGAGGCTGCCAAGAGCCCTGTGCCCCTCCTTGTTTCCCAAATGTTTGTGTGATGCCGTGTCCCTCCTGACAGAGGGGTGCAGCTGTCTCCACCTCTTCAGAACTGACAAAACCAGCTCCCAGCAGGGCTGGCAGAGATCAAGGGGGTCAGGAACTCCCACCTTGTTGCTCTCCCAAACTCATGCAGCTCGCAGGAGCAACTCGTGGCTCACGTCTAGGAAGTCCTGCAGGATGGCAGAGAGCTGAGAAAGTGCAGCTAAAGCACATTTTAGGTGTAAATCTGATCCAAAATAGTCAAGCATATGAAGTGTCTCTGAGATGAGCATTGCTGGAGAGAGCTGCTGATGAGAGCTCGTTCCTCTTCTTCAGTGTTTGGGGAGAGGTGTGGGACACATTTCCAACCTGACTTGTCCCTTCTTCCTGGCTGCCCCCCAGCCAGCCCTGCCCTGCTGCTGTCGTGGGGAGGCCTGGGTGATGGCAGGTTTTGAAAGGGACTTTTTCATCTGCCTGGAGCCAAGGGTGCTGTCCCTACTCGCTTCCCCTGATGTGTTTGAACATCTCCACCCAGGCCTGCACCAAAACGGGGCCCCCTTTGTTCTGTTCCCCAGCCAAAGCAGGACAGGCCTGTGTCCCCTGTGCCAGTGGCTCTGTAACCATCTCTTTTGTTCTGTTTCAATTCTGGCTGCCGGGGCAGCGTGGCGTGGTGCCACGTGGTCAGGAGCATGGGCTGGCACCACGACGGCCCTGCCGAGTCCCTGCTGTCCCTCCTGCTGTCCCTCCTGAGCCACCGCCGCCTCTAGGCTTAGGTTTGACCATGTTCGTTGTGTTGGGTGGCCTTTGCCCGTGATTCGTTGTCGTGCCAGCAGCATCTCGTCCATCTGCTGTTCACAGGATGACTTTGGTGTGCGGTGGCCACGGCTGATCACTTGGTTGATGTTTTATAATCACACCGTGTGTGTTTTCGATGAAGTTCTCTTCTGGCTGGCAGGGCCCATCGTGGGGGATGGAAGAAAACTGCAGGGAGGGAGGAAGGGAAAGGCATCTTAAAACACAGATGTGACTCATCCTGTAGAAATTCAGATTAGAGTTTGCTGTTTTCTAGAAAGAGAACTCCAGAACAGCTTGCTTTTTTAAGATTTATCTCCTGAAAGATCATCTTCAGAAATAATGGAAGAGGGGGAAATATTTTAAGATTTTCTGTGGATGCTAAATGTAGCCAGCAGAGAACTTCATCCTACTGCACTGGTTTGTTTTGTTTGTAGCTGCAAGTTATCAGAGTGACCTTACTTTGGGTTGTGTGTTTTGTTTTGATCGATGAGTTGCCATCTGTTCACCTAATTCAGAAGACCAAACTGCATAATACCTTGATTGAAATTTCTAGCTGAATTACTGAAATCCCACAGACCAAAAGAACCTTCCCTTTTACATTTACTTTCCCTTTAGAAGCAGATCCTGGAGTTGCTGAGTGTGATTTTTTAGTGCAGTACCAACTGTGGTGTGTGGTGCGTGCTTGTGTATGCACTGGGCTGGTGGGATGGATTTCTGGAAGCAGGGTACAGGAGTACTTTCTGTCTTCCAAGCTAATGGTGCTTTTTATTCCAAGTAGCACTGAAGAGCTGGAATTTTTCCTTGCTGAAGGAGAAGTGTAGTGCAGGGTGTTGCAGATTTGCTGTCTCCAAGCCCACAGTGGAGCTGCGATGGAGGAGCTCCGTGCATGAAAGCAAAGCCAACAATGCGGAGTTTCTTGGAATGAGCTGGGAATGTCCACTCGCCCTGATGGCACCACGTCCCCCACATGGGCTGTGCCAGCTCTGGAGAGCAGTTGGGTGGCAGCAAGGGACATGGAGGAGCTGCTCAAACAGGGTGATGCTCAGGCTGGATTGCCGGGAGTCTCTCGGACTGTCCTGGTCATTTGGTGAGCGCAGATGGAATGCCTGTGGGCAGGAAAAGTGCAGGTCCCTCCTCTGCTCCTGCTGCTGGGTGGTTTTTAGTGGATTGTGCATTTTTTGTTGCATTTGTGGAGTGGTTTTAACTTTGTTGGGCCCTGGAGTACCAGGAAGCCTGGTGGCAGGGTGTGATGTGCAGGGAGCAGTGACGAGCAGCCAGAGCATCCATCCCCAGTCTGCGATGCAGGATGTTGTCTGAGCTGCTGATCTACCAGGGGCTAGAGCAATAAGCATGGACAGAGTCTGCTCATGTCATGCCCAAGTGCCTGGGGGTGCCTCTGCAGAACCTTTCCCCAGGCCCTGGCAGGCCCAGAGAGCAGCATTGCACCTCTGTGTTATTTAAAACAAAATGAAAGAGAAAATCCCGCAGTGACAGGCATGAGGAACCTCTGGGTGGGACTGGGCCCTGCTCCTCCCTGCTGCCACTGCCTGGTGTGAGTGTGTGACATGAAGTGCCCTTGGGCTGAGCTGGTGCCTAAGCTCCAGCTCTGATTCAGCTGTGCTGGCCTCAGTTTAGATCAGAGCTGAACAAAAAGGGATTCAATGCATTTCTGCTGCCTCATCTCATTCTTGTTACCCACAGGGCGATGCTGGGTATGGTGTGTTTGTGGACTGAAGGGCTGTGAGGTCCCTCTTGCTGTCCAGGGGTGTCTGTGGCCTCAGAAGAAGGTCTTGCACTGAATCAAAGGTTGAGGTTCTGCTCACCATCATCCATCCTTCCTGCTGCCCTGGGCATATGGAAGGACCCTGATTTCAGAGGCGGTGTTGCTGTGTGGGGAGAGGAGAGCAGTCATTCTCTTGTCATGCAAGTTGTCTCGAGCAAAACCAAACTTTTGAGTGGGAGTGGGAAAAGGAGAGAAAACTCAGTTCAGATGAGCACTTGTTTGAGAGAAGCCTTTCTCCTGCCTGAAGAGCAGATTAAACCATCCAGTGCTGGTTGTAAAGCAAGTGGGAACAGCCCTGTGAGTGCTGGGTAGGAGGAACCAGCCCCAGGTGGATCCCATCACGTTGCAGGTGGTGCTTGAGATTAGGGATGCTCAGGTGGAACGAGGGTAGCCATGTACAGCCCTGTGCCTTGTGAAGAGTCCGTGGGAGGCTTTTAAAAGTGGTTGTGTTTGAAAATGTGCTGTCACACACATCCACACAAAAATCCCCAAAATATTTGAATCTGCATAATCTCTCTGCAGAGTTTTGCCTTGGGGCTTTTTTTATTTGCCAGAGTGAGTTGGGTTTGGAGACAGTGGCAGAAGCTTTCAGGGGATGGCTTTGCTTCATTCTGTGGCCTTTTGTGGTTCAGCAAGCAGTGGCCAAAGGGACCTTCTCCTCAGGGTGCCCTTTTTGGTGCATGTGGCTCTGATCGTCCACTGGTACTGTGCCATTTGCTGGTGTTTAATAACTCTATTTCTTAAACAAGCCCCAGATGTGTCACCCTGCCGCACTCTCCAGGCCATGTGCAATTCCCTATTTTTTTCTGGCCCGTGGCAGTTTGTGTGGATGTACCTAAACCTTCAGGTTTGCCCAGTTTTTGCCCTCGTTTGAGGCCTGACTTGACGTGGGCCCTCTGGAAAATGCAGCCCTTTCATTTTGATGCCTTTTTTCCCCCCCCTTTCCTCCTCATTAGCAGTTTCTAGCAAATTAGTGGGCACTCCTGCATTAATCACCTCCAGGATCTTTCCATCTAAGGACTTTAATTGACTGTGACATTGTTAAGTTCCTCTCAGCAGCACAGCTACCTCAGGGCAGGGGCAAACCTGGGAGAAGCAGCACTTTTGGACCCTTGTGGAAAGGGCAGCGGCGATGCCGGGGGCAGGTGTGACAGCTCATGGACACAGGCGTGTCACTGCCCTGCCAGCTACTGGGGAGTGTTACTGGGAGGAAGAAAGCAGCATTAAGGTCTCATGTTTTACAACAAACACCCTGTAGCATTCCCTAAACATCCAGTGTTGTGGAAACATGGTGTAAGTGTGTAGTAAGTGGTAACACCTGGCAAGCTGGAGGGCCCGGGGCTGTGCCCGGGGACAGTGGTCATTCCTGGTGGGACAAGTGGAGAGTGACACATTGTCCCTGGTGCCAGGAGGTGCCCCACAGGGGCTGTGCGTCCTCAGGACCTTCCACCCGGATTTGGATGGTGGGATGTGGAGAATACAGGAGGCATGAGGGCTGGCAGGGACAGGCAGGGCGTGTGGGGGCCGAGGAAATGAGGTGAGTTGGGGGATGTGTCACGGCCTTCCAGGGAGCTTATTTTGGGGACCAGCAGCCTGGATACTGGGAGATACAGGCCATGAGGAGCAGGGTGTGTGTATTGGTTGCAGCCCTTGCTTCACCTTGCATTACTCCCCTCCTCGGGGTCTAGGAGTGTTTGCTTTTCGTCCCCACCCCGGGGAGCACCCCTCGCTCGAGGGCAGCACTGCTGGGCAGCACCGTTTCCGTGGCTGATGCACGTGAATTCTGGGGGGGGAAGAGGGGATGTGCAGGCCGGGGGGAAGCCCAGCCCCTCACTGACTCTCTCCCTTTGCCTCCACAGACTCACGCCTCACTATGTTTACCCCCAAGCTATCATCCAGCCCAGCGTGGTGATCCCCACCCCCGTGCAGTCCATCACGTCTCCGTACATCGACTACACCGCCGCCAGCCAAGCCTATTCCCAGTACACCACAGCTGCCTACGACCAGTACCCCTACGCTGCCTCCCCCGCCGCCGGCTTCGTGGGATACGGCTACACGGGCACGGTGCAGCCGCCCCTCACCGCCAGCAACCCCGCGGCGCCCGCCACCGCCTTCGTGCAGTACCAGCCCCAGCAGCTGCAGCCCGACCGCATGCAGTGAGGGCCCGCTCGGCCTCCCAGGACAATCTCTTACCGTGCAAGGATACGACTAGGACAACAAAACAACAACAAAAAAACAATAAAAGAAACAAACAAACAAAAAAATCACCCCGTCCCTTTATCCCCCTTACGTAGGTGCATATCGATACCTAAGCTATTTATAGTGTTGAGGGCGAACCCGAATCCTTGCAGTCTGACTGTGCTTATGAAAGTGGACTTCTGGTAAGTTTTTTTTCCTTTTTTTTTTTTTTTTTTCCCTTCGATCTGGACAGATACTGTCTTGAAGATGTTCTAAAAGCGGCTGAAATGTTTCACGGGAAAACTAGAGATTCTTGCACACATCGCGGTCTGCTTCCATCACCTGTGGTCTTCTTTCCACCCCCTGCCCCGTCAGCCCTTCCTTCCTCATCCAGCCTACAATCCTCTTATTTACTGGTGAGGTACAGAGGTACTCGGAGAACATGGAAAAAAAGCAATCTTATTTTTTGGTTGTACAAAAACTTTGTAATACTCAGAGATGCCTTACAGAAAAAAAAAAGCAAAAGAAAAACTATTTTTTAATATTTATTGCGATTTTATTCGCATGAGCTGTGAATTGCAGACAGAAGAATAGTAGTAAGTATCTGCCTTGTTTAATTCTCATTTTACTAAATTATTGTATGTAGGTAAAAGTTCTTAAGTAATTGCTGAATCACTTCAACATGCAAAAGGGAATATTGGCTTGAAGGAGAGCAGAATATTCCTTTAGTCAACGCACTGTACTATTTTCTTATTGTAATTGTTACTCTGTTAAGATTATCTCAAATTTAAGTATATTTTTAAATGCAAAAAACCAACCAAGAATACTGAACATTTTGTCTACTTTGGTAGATCTTTTGTTACAATGCTGCAACCTATGGAGACATTTACAGTATTTATGTAAAAGAGATTTGGGGCTGTTGGCCAGCAAGGTTTAGGAGAGTATCGGGAGTGGAGCAATAGAGAAAAAGGTGTTCTGTCACTGAACAAATGGGTAAATGTAACCTTTTTATGCCTGTAATCCAACAGCCAAATAAAGGAAGAGAACAGGCGATGTAAGTTAAGTGCATTTCTACAAAGACAGCAATAAACTATTTTAACTTTTAAAATTACTCGATGCTGTATTGGTACCATGTTTGCTTGGCTGCAGTGCCTTAGGGAGTATTTCCCAACCCACCTGGTCTGGCCGTGCTGGACTTCACCCTTGAGTGTGCTGGGGTGGGCTGGGAGCGTGTCTCATGGGAAGAGCCCCTGCTGCCATCCCGGCAGGCATCAGGTGATGCCACCATCCTGCAGCGTGTCCCACGTGCTGCCCTTGCTCTGCATGTCCCGAGGCACCTTGGTTTCTGAGCTCTCAGAACCCTGTGGGCTGGTACCAAGTGCTTCCTCACGCTGTGTGGAGCAGAGAGTGGGAGGTGCTGCCATCCTGGTGCAGCTCCAGTGGCAATAGGGACAGATGGGATCTCATCCCAGAGTTCTCGGGCCATCACTTTGCTTCTGTTATTTGCTTAGAATAAGTTGGGGGTTATTTTTCTAAAATTGAATCCATCTGAAAGTGAGTGGTGTGCCAGAGCCCTGGCTGGGTTAAGGGGATTTTCTGAGGGTGTCTCGGATCCAGCAGAGCCAGGCAGGTGCCAGCAGCAGAGAGACTCTGGCAGGGTGCTCACACCCCTGAGCCTCCTTCACCGCTCTGCTGCTGCATTTGACTTTCCCCAACCAACTCGCTTTAGAAGTTTGGTGTTCAGCTTTTGACAGTTAGAAACTTAAAGAATCAATTTGTAAAAGTAAATAAAATTACTCTGTTTGATCATGCCAGTTATCTGGTTCATCTCTATAAAGGTCACGGCAGGCCTGGTGCCAGGAAGGGCTGCGTTTTTGGCACCAGCATCTGCTGCTGTTCCAGGTGGTGGTGCCTAAGGACGCTGTAGGATGAAAGCAGAGGCAGTTCAGCACTGTGGCTGCCCTGGGGAACTTAAATGCCCACGGTGGGCATGTCTAATGCCATCAGCAGCCCTCAGAGTAAACGAACAGCCCATCTCAAATGGAAACAACTCGCCCCTGCCTCGCTTGTGTTGCGTGAGAATGCAGATCCTGGTGGGGCTCTGTTCATCCTGCCCGGGGTTTTGCTTACAACCATGTGGGTGACATTTATTTCCTTTTTAAGTAATTACTTTCTGGATACGCTGTGGGGCTGCCAAAGGAGTAAGAGCCGAGCGCCGCATCCAGCGCGGCGCTGGCGGGAGCGCAGCCTGGCCCGAGCCCTGCCTTTGAAGTGCTATCGGGGCTGGAGATTATTCAGCAATTCTTTCTCCCTGTCAGGAGTCCTTCTGAGGAGAAGGGAGGGGAGGATTTTTGGATGGAGGTGCTGGGAGCTGCTGGGGAGCACTTGGCCCAGCAGCATTAAGGTGCCCATCCCCAGGCAGGGGTGCCTGGCACTGCCGAGCTGGGCTTTTGTCTTTGCTGGGGACCCACATCTCCCTCGCTCAGTGGGGACAAGAAGGCTGCTGAAAATCAATTTGTTGTTGAAAAAACTCATGCGTGCAGTGCGCTCTGAAGAGAGTGATGATTTTCCGTTTAGCTGTCCGATTTCCTGAAAGGTGGCCAAACTGCCAGGAAGCGAGGGCGCAGGCAGCACTCCGAGCACCTGGCGCTGCCGAGTGCCATTCCTGGATCCCGCTCAGTTTTGCTCTGGGCTCATTTCGAGAAACAGCCGCATCAAAACAACAGCCCGACCTGCCGCCTTCCCGTTTGCGAAAACCCGGCTGTGAAATTGCGGGCGGGCGGGCAGAATAATCAACTCTGCCATCCTCCTTCCCGGTGGGAGCGGGGCTGTGCTGCCAGGTGGTGCTGGGAGCCTCTGAAAAGGAGCCCAAGCATTTCCCCGTCCCGTGCTACGCTGGGAAAGTGGGAAGAGCTCACAGGGTTGCTGTGTCAACAGGACAAGAGATAAACTGCAGAGCATGAGCAGTCGGGTGTGGGTGAGAGGCAGTGGCTGCCTCGCTCCTGACTGATCAGGGTGGCACAGGGTAAGAGCTTAAATCACTTTGAAATTGCTTTAAAGTATAATTTTTTTTTTTCTTTTAGTGCATTGCTTGATGGAGCATCCTCTTCCACCTCCTTATATTGTCCCAGCATGAAGGAAGCTCGTCTTGAGCAGCTCAGCTCTGCTGCAGCCAGACAGCAGCCAAGGGAGGGGACGAGCAAGGAGGTCACAGTGCTTGTTTTAAAGGCTTCAGGGACCGGGAGGAGTGGCAAGGGCTGGGTGGTTTTGGCAGGGCAGCCCTGGCAGCACCTGGCATCTGCTTGGCAGGTTCCAGGGTTGGGACCAGCTTTGGGGGGCCAGACCTTGTTCTGGACACATCCTCGTGGCCATGCTGGCAGCTGACCCGGCCCAGGCCACCTTTCACAGCTGTGCCCATATGCCCAGTCATTTGCATGACAAATTCAAATCTTTTCTATAGGAAACCATCACCCTGGGGCTGTCAGGGGGAGGTTTGGCTTGTGTGGGCTGGGCCATGTGCAGCCCCTGTGCCATCATGGGGAAGTGTCACCACAAATGCCAGTGCTGGGTGCTGGTCCTCACCTGGACGAGCCCAGCCACGCTCTGGCATCATGTCCGGGCATCACCTCCCTTCCCACCTGGCAGCAGCAAGTGAGAGGCAGCCCTGTAACCCAGGTGGGTGCTGTCAGACCCTCCCCACTTGCCTGCCATGAAAGGGGATGTCTTGGGTGAGATTTCTGCCCTTTCCAGGCACTCCCTCTCCCCGGGGTGTCCCCTCACCAGAGGCACAGCCAAGGGCTCTGCTGCCAGCAGCTGCCTCAATCTGCTCTTGATAAGGAGCAGGGGGTACCCAGCCCACACCTCTGCAGTGCTCCCCCCGCTGTCCCACGTTATCTGGGGGACACTTGGGGACACCCACAGGCTCCTGTCAAGGTCCAGAGCTTTGCAGTGGCACCCCCAGCCAGTGGCCATCCCCAGGATGGGGGCACTGGGGACATGGGGGGCACTGCCAGCCCATACGGCCCAGCTCCCCTGGCTAACAAGCCCCAGCACCAAAACTTTGCACTGAGAGGGAAAGGCTGAGTACAGGATTTATTTGCTTATTAACTGGGCTGCTGTTGGCACTTACCCTTTAAAATGAAGTTGACAGCAAAATGTTTTTACCCCCTCACATAGAGGGAATGCTAACAGCATCCTTTTTTTTTTCTCTCTCTTCTGGCTGAAACTTGTTTTTCCCTCGTTTGTGCCTCTCTGAATCCTGCCAGCATAGAGATTCCCTTGTTCAGAGAGTAAAAAAAGAAAGGGAGAAAAAAAAAAGAAAAATAGAAAAAGGAAAACTTAAGCCTGGGATTAAAAACCATCACTAAAATAGTTTGAATAACAAAGTCAACTGACTGGCCGGGAACCCGGTGAATGCCTGTCACGTATCACCCTTCAGCCGGGCACGGTCATGTGTTTCACTAGATAGTTCCTGGAAAAGCTTCTGCTCAGCCTGATAGACCTGTGGCTGCTGATACTGCTGCACCCACTCTCCTGGAGGGCTGCGGGAAACTTCCTGACAGGCGGATAAATTGGGGGGGATAAATAAATCTCCTTTGGGTACCAGAGGCACTGGGTGTTCTCGGGACCTGAGGCTTTTCCAGCCTCAGGGGTCCCAGCATCAGCACCCCGAGCCAGCAGCACCCTCTGTCCTTGCTAATGTCTTCAGAAAGGGAATTTATGGTGGGTTTGTGGGGGTTTTTTTCCCCTCCTCAAATTTTTACATAGTTTCAACTGCATAAATAATCAAAAAATGTTACCTTGTAGGAGATAGAAGCAGAGGGTTTGTACCTCCCCTCTGGCAGAGCCAGCTCAGCCATGTCAGACACATCATGTGGGGCCACGCCACCACGGAGTGTGTTACTGCAGGGATTTGTACCTAAACCCAAACCCAAATAAATGTTGTTTTATCCTTTTGCTGACTCCAGCAGCACAAACCTGGAAGCAGAGAGATGTGACAAGGCACAGCGACAGGAATGATGGCTCAGATAAGGCCACACAGTGTGGGAGGGCGATTAAAGGCTCAGATTTATTAGCCGTGTGCCCATGCTCAGGAGGCTGATGAAGCAGCTGGAGATAGAAAAGTTGGTAATGGAAAGGTCAGAGATGGAGGCTTGTCAGAGGATGAATTGATGAGCACCCAAAATCCCAGGAGCCAATTTTTAAAAGCACTTGCCCACATAAAACTGGAGACCATGGCCTTTTGTAAACCAGCCAGGAACATGTCTTGGTTTGAAAATAGCACTGAGCATCTTGTTACATGTTTAACACTCAAAAGATCTTTTAAAATCAGCTCACTGGAGTGGCTCCTGTTCATGGATAAACGGGGGGGTCAGTGTGTGCAGACACCCATGGCCGTTTGTGGTCTCCTGTAGCATCCACTGGTGTGTTTGCATGAGCTGCTGACACGTGAGCGCCTTAAACAAACCCTGAGCTCTGCAAAATGAAAGTGAAATGAAATAAATAAGTCATGCCATTAGTCTCCTGTGAGCTGGCTTTAAAATTAGCAGGTTTTAGACATAAACATGGTAGAACGAGCCCTCAGGGGAAGAAAAGCCCTCCAAAAACCACATACTACCTTCTCTTCAACAGTGTACACTACTCTTTATTTCATGCCACTTGAGTAAGGTAAACTAATTCGGTTTCCTGTTTCCAATGAATTTTATATGTAGAAAAACATTTATATTATATACATTATAAATCTGATTAGAAACATGGATGTATGAACAAACACATGGTTTTTATCAGTAGCTGTGTGTATTCATGTGCGTATATGAAAGAATACACATAAATGCCTTATTTCAACTGGCATTTTAACTATTATTTCACAAATCCTGGCTCCTGAAGATGCCAGGTGAACCACGGTTTAGAAGATAATTTGAAATGAGAAGCATAACATAACAGCAATGCAACCAAATTTAATGGCTGCTAGCACAAGCTAATCTGGGGCAAAACCATGTCCTGGACTGAGCTCAGGCTTCATCAGACTGGGAAAAACAGTAAAAATATCCCATGCTGATGTGAGAGCTGTGCCTGGAGATGGGGCAGCACCTGGGGGCATCCCCCATCCTCTTGCCCACTGCTGCCATACGTGCTCAGGCACTTTTCCTGTCTGTCTGTCTCTCTGCATTCCCCTATGTCCTCTTCAATCAGCCAACCACGGGCACTTCAGCCTCAGTCTGCTCAGCCCAGAATACAGATATTTTGGGCATCTGCAATCTGGACGAAAGCTCCAGTCCTGCCAGGAACTCTGCACAGGCTTGAATGGAAAAAAAATAAAAATATCCCACGGAGTTGGGTAAAGGCTGCCAGGCTGCCCCGGCCCCTGTCCCACAGGCAGGGAGCAGCCCCAGCCCCTCTGCAGCCGCCAGCCGAGACAGAGCCTGCAGGGAAGATAATAAATTAAATCCAAATGTTTATTCCATTGGCACTGTCCGGGTCATGTGCCTCGTGGAGCTGGAGAGAGCAGGAATATTTTCTTGTAGCTGTCGAATAAACTGCTAGAAATGGTCTCTGTGTAGAGATCCCGGAGGAGGCGGGGGCTGAGACCTGCTTGGATGGATGGATGGAGGGATGGAGGGATGGAGGGATGGATGGATGGATGGATGGATGGATGGATGGATGGATGGATGGATGGATGGATGGATACACACACACAGGAGCTGGGCCCAAGTTCAGAGGCCAGGCCAAGAGCTTTGTGCACAGGCAGTGGTTTTGGGGGCAGCCGTGGGGGTGTCTGTGCAAGTGAGGCACTGGAGATTGCGGGCATGTGAACACCTTGGATTTCCCCTCTCATCCTTTGCGCACACACAGAATTAACTCTTCCCACCCTCATCAGACACGGTGAGCTCTGGATGTGCGGGGCCCTGAGCTCCAGCACAGCCCCGGCTCTGCTGGGTGTCTGCAGCGTGTCCTGGCTGCTGCAGGTCACCGTGCAGAGATGCTTTAAAAACCCCCACCCCAAGCCCGCTGCCCCACAGGTCCCAGCACAGTGGTTACAACAGGCTTACTCATTTCTCCACCAAAAGGGGAGCCCCACACGGGCAGGACCAGGGGCTGATAAGGAGCAGCTCCCTAATCTCCAGCCCCAGCAGCCGAAAGGGCGAGGGTGATAACTCACAGAGCCCCCAGCTCCCAGCAGCGCAGGGCGCTGCTGTCGGTTTGAGTGTTTGCAGAGTTGCAGCTCCTCACCTCGCAGGGTTTGTGTGCAGTGTCCCAGCCCAGCACCCTTCGCCCTCCCTGGGCAGCCAGCGGGGTCAGGTGGTGGTGGCAACCCCAGGGCTCACAGCCTGGCCCACTCTCCTCCTCTGCTCTTGATGCCTTGTGCTGCTGGGGCATAGCCATGTGGAAAGGGGGCTACATCATTCGTCTGATCAATCAACCCTGTTCAGGAAGATCCGAAGTTTAGAAACTGGAGGTAGGGAAGGTCCCAGCTGAGGTCCATCCTCATGCTCTGGGTGACCCCAGGAAGCCAGGAGCACAGCAAAGCTGGCACTCCCCTGATTCAGACCTGGGCTGGGATTTTGGCTCAGAGACCTGGTTTTTGCTGGCTGGGTCAGACCCTGCCCATGCCCATCTCCCGTGGCACGCACCCACGGCTGCACCAGCAGCACCCACGGCTGCTGCTCCGCTGGCTCCGTGTCATCTGCCCCCAGCTCTAGGGATCAGCTCCACTGTCCCCTCACCGGCCCCGTGTGACAAATTGCACATGATAAACTCTGCTCCACAGCACATTTTTGTCAGAGGCTAGCAAGATAAAATCTTAAAATAGCTCACCATGGCATTCGTCAGGGTCTGTGCCACCGCATTTCCCACATGCTGCCGTCCTCCGTCCTCCCTCCCTGGCTTCAGCCAGGAACATCCCTGCAGGAAAGCTGGGTTCCTGAAACGCAAAGCAGGATGTGCAGAGCTGATGCTGTCCTGGAGCTTTGTGGTCTCCAGGCAGCATGGGACTGAGCGTGACATGGTGCTGAGCACGACACGGCACTGAGAGTGACATGGCACTGCCAGCACTGCAGGGCAGACCCTCCCTCTGCTTTCAGGGTGCCCCTGCTCCCACAGGCCCCGCTGCAGGCCCCCATCCCATCCTTGGCTTGCTGCAGGGAGCACCGTGCCCTCTCGGCCTCTCGGAGCCTTTGGCTCCGGCCGAACACCACTTGGCCAAGGCCCCAGCACGGGAACAAAAGCAGAGAGCCCCAGCAACGGGCCAGGGAGCTGGGGGAGGGTGCAGCTCCCTGCACAGCTCCTCTCCAGCGCTGGAAACCAGCAGGGCATAGAAGGGAACCATCCCCTCGCTGCCTTTGTCACTCCTGGTGCTGCCCAGGGCTGCCGTGTGCCTTTCAGGGGTGCACTGGTGGCTTCCTCAGGCTGGGTGCCAAGGGGAAGACTGGGGTGCCAGCATCTCCTCCTGGAAAGGCCACTTCCAGCTCTTTCCTTGCAGGGTGAACCCTCTTCTTTAACCCCTTTGGTGCCAGCTGGCCAGCGCCGTGCCCTGGCCGTGGTCCCTGGGCTCTCACAGTGCTGCCAAGCGAGTGGCATTCAAAGCTTTAGCCTTTCCCAGCTTTCAGGCACATGCTCCAACTCTCCCTTATTTTGTGTTTAGTTTTGGGCAGCCAATATCACATCACAGTTAAAGGCGCAGCTTCAATTCATATCTATCTTGATTTTTTTTTTTTAACGAAAAACAAGATTAAAAATAGTCACCAGAGAAAACAAACACTGTAATGCCCACACAGATCTTTTCAAATAATCTCGAAAATGCCCATGAGAGCCACTGCTTTTAAGTGTTGGAGAATCACAGTGGAGCTTTTGCAGTGCAGACATGGCTGTAAGGAAATGAAGCATTTTATACAGAGGGGAAAACATGGTCCAGGTGTTACTGTACCACGAACCCCAGTTCCTTCCACTGCACCTGGCTCACACCTGGCTGGGGGCAGGTGGCTCTGCAGAGACACACTGGGGCTACTGGGGAAGGTCTCCTGGCCATGCCAAGGAAAATCATTCCATTTTCCCTGCCCTCTGCCTGGGAGGGGCTCACAAACCTCCCCAGCTCAGTGTCACCTTCAGTCTCAGCCAGCCACAGCACAGGCTGTGGTGGCACACCAGGCTCATTCCTTTATTCACTATACTAATCCTTTTATTCGTGATATGCGTAGTAAAAGCAGCTGAGCTCACTCCAATTAGCTCATGGCCCTGGAACAAGCATTTTTCTCCCACCTCACGGTGCAGACAATGGTGGGGGACGGTGCCATGCCACCAGGAACCCGCCAGCACGGTGGCTCTTCCCCTCCCTGCCACACATGGTACACGTGTGAGGCCAGCGCCTCACAGAACGGCCAAGTGCCTCTGGCTCCCCCGCGAGCCACAGGACAGAGCCAGGCTGGGGACAAGCGAGTCCCGAGCTCACAGGGATGTCACCTGTGCCTAAGGGATCCTGGGGTGCTAGAGGCCCTTAGCTAAGGAGCCTGCACAGCTCGACTCTGAGGGCTCGATGGGGCTTTTAGGGGGTTGTTTAGACTTGTTAAGGGTTTTCCCCAGCCTCCATGGCCTCGCTGCCCTCCCTCAGAGACACCAGCAAAGCCCCAGGGACCCACGTGCTTTGGGGAGCAGCGATGCAGCACAGCTCGTAGCCCTGATGTGTTTGGGACCGGGCTGTGAGGAAACCTCACGCAGGAATCCCTGGAAGTGACCCTGCGTGAGGTGCGCTGCGTGGAGAAAGGGAGGTTCCCTCAGAGCGGCCAGATTGTGCCAGCACCCAGCAGCCACCCAGTGAGGCAGAGAGGCTGCACCCCCATTTGACCACAGGGCTGCAGAACCAGTGGAGATCTTTCCAGTGCAGATCAAAGGCTTGTCTGAAGCCCTCTTTAAAAAGCTAATTCATCCCCAGCTTTAATCAGCCCTCTGCACACCAGAGTGCAGAGGCCCACGGGGCCTTCTCATGGGCAAAAGGATGCTGAGACCAGGGCAGAGCTCAGCTCAGAGGAAAACCACTCTGGGGAGATGCAACCTGTCTGGAAAACAGGGTTTTACCACAGCTCCCCGCGGGCAGAGTACAGGCAGCACCACCGCCTTGCCCAGCCCGTGCTGCCGGAGCACATGGCACAGGTTTGGCTCTCCCCATGGAAATGGCAGCGTGACATCACTGCACACGTGGGAAAGGCTCAGCTTTGTCCCCTTGGTGCCCCTGGACGCTATGTAAATACTGGCGGGATTTTCTTAGCGGCACGAAAT
Source organism: Rhagologus leucostigma (assembly GCA_013397725.1). Taxonomy (NCBI): domain Eukaryota; kingdom Metazoa; phylum Chordata; class Aves; order Passeriformes; genus Rhagologus; species Rhagologus leucostigma. The sequence goes on from VZTD01003249.1 coordinate 435,553, forward strand.
GCACATCTGCTCATGCAAAGCTGCGGGCGGTGGCCGGGCAGCTCCAGCCGCCGGCCAGCGCAGGAAGGTCGCTGCCATGCACGGGTGCCTCCCAGGCGTGGGCCGGCCTCCCAGCTCGAACTTTTGGCCTGAAAGGCTAAAACTTTTGCTTCCTGCATCCGAAACAGCCACCCTTGCTCCTCTCCTTGCCCAGAGAGCCCGGGCTGAGCCACAGCCCTCAACAGGGTAGGCAAAGAAGCACCTCTGTGTGTCACGCAGGGAGAGGCCCCCAGCCCTGCAGTCCCCGGCAGGCTCAAGGAGATAAGGCTGGAGGATGATCACTTCACGCTGTCATCAAGACACCATAAAGCCCGACTGCTTCCAATACCGTTTTTTCCCTTAATTGTTCTATTTCTATGGCCCTATGCACACCCAGCTCTTGCCAGAAAAGCCAAGTGCTGATCATTGTCAGATGGTTCACACAGAGGTTTCTGCTTTGTTTTGTTTTTTCAAGGATCCAAGATGATAGGGGGATGGAGAGAACTTCTGTCCTCTGCTTAAAATAATTCGAGCTTTCCACTCTCTACGCCAGGCTCAAGCAGACATTTGCATAACAAATGAGCTGCTCCCCACACTTCAACCCCGGGTGACCCCGGCAACTCTTGCACGAGGTGGCTCCATCTCCTTCTTTACCTACATCTCCATCATCTCCATCATCTCCCTCTCCCATCTCAGCCCTGAATCTGGGGAGGGAAGGACATGGAGAGGGTTGTAAGTTTTTGGGACTTTTGTCAATCAAGACACTAAACAGCCTCTGGAACATTTCACCAGTAAAACATTTGCTTGGTGACCAACAAGTAATTCCAGGCATCTTTTATCTTGCTGTAAAAACGCCACAAAGCAGCTGATTAGTGGAGGTTTCTCTCCAAGCTAAAACCTGTTGACAGCAGGACCAAACACTGACTTTCCCTTTATCAGCAGAAATGGCCTCTCTGTGCTGGGCATTCTCCAGGCAGTGATGGCCAAGCACAAGGCTCAGCTCTGAGAGCCTGTTTGGGTGCAGAAAAAACAAGCAAAGCCCTGGAAGTTTCACAGAATTTTTGTTTCACCCCTGAGACAGATTAACACTTTGCTAGTTCAGATGGATAAATTAGGCTATTGCTATTTAAACTAATTTCCTCGCAGAGTGTTCCAGAGAGCACCTGCTGCAATGGCTGAGGTCACGATTTCCAGCCCAGCAAGAAGATAAAACTGCTGCCAGAGTCCATGGCCAGACCTGCTTTGTGCAGAACCACATCACCTCAGCCTCTCTGCCAAGAGACTGGAGGAATTTTCCAGTTCCCATTCTCCTTCCAGGAGGGAGAAAGAGGGGGAGTAAAGCTTACGTACCTTCATGAAGCTCTGAGAGGCATCAGGAGGGTTTTCATGAGAAACTGGATGGAAGCAAATGCTATCAGAGTCCAAATGCCCCATTAATTATACCAGAATATTGTTCTGGGGAGAAGGGAAGTCCCAGCAGTCCTGCAACAGCCTTCTTAGACAATGACTGAAAAAAATGTTGCAGTTACTCATTTTGAAATGAGTTTTTGTAAGGGTTAGATTTTTTTTGCATGACAACACACTGTGGGTACACAATTAAAAAATGAATCCATGACCAGTCAGAAACAATCATCCCTCCCTTCTTCATTTAGAGTAAACTCTGAAATCTGGCTTTTTTTTTTTACATAATCGTAATTATAGAGCAAAACTCCAGAAGCCTTTGCAACATTAAACATTCACAGGTCCTTTCTGGGCAGCCCCCAGTATCAATGAGTCACTGCAGCCCCCACAGCTCCACGGGGAGGGCACACATCCCTCCTCCAGCCTGTGTTTCCCAGCATGGGAGATGCTGCTCACAGCTCCTGGAGACCAGGCAGCAAATGCTTAATAAAGGTTTGCAATTCAACCAGCCTGGGCTGTGTCTGTGCACAGCAAACTCAGAGCATTGCAAGGTAAAACCCCAGAGAAACTCTCCTGAGTCATTTTTCTTACCTCTGTGGGTTTGGGATGTGTTTTAGTGGACCTTAGCAGGCTACAGCCACGTGTATCCCTCCTCCCGTGTGCTGCGGGACTGTTTATTCCCCACGAAGCAGCAGAGCTTGGGGCAGGCCTCTCCAGCAATCCGTGGTGGCTTGGTGGTGCTGCTCTCAGCCCTGAGAACGGGTTTGAGTCGGGGCTTTCCTGGCACGGGCTCAGAGCAAACCCCATGTGTCCCCCAGGCTCCCCCGACCCACCTGCTGTCTGAGGGGTGTTTCAAACATCAGCCTGAGATGCTGCTTTCTCCTCTTGACCACAAAACCATCCTCCTTTACATTCAAACCCCCAATCTCAGCAGCTCCACTGGGCACTGGCAGGAGACACCAACACACGTCTTAGTGGCTGGGCTGGTGGCCCTGAGCAGGGCAGGACAGGTCCCCCGAGCTCACCATGGCTCACAGTCCAACCTGCTGGGCTGCTTTGGGTTTTGTTCAACTCCATCAAAGCCTCAGAGACACCATATGGCTCCCGGGGATGTTCCTCTGCAGGATTTGGTTTGCAGCACAGGAGTTATGCCTGGCAGAGGCAGCAGAGCAGCTCCCCCTACCCTGTTCCAGAGTGCCCAGGGCTGACAAACGGCTCTGATGGCACCAGGGTGTTCCCAGCCCACGCCAGGGCCCAAAACATGGAAAATGCACTCCTGTTCCTCGTGGTGCTGTCCCAGGGATTGCTGTGTCTGTTCCAGTGGAACGGGGAAGGGGAAGCTCTGCCTGGGTTTTTGGAGAGCCCTGTTGTGGGTTGGAGGGAGAGGTGGGGATGGCAGTGGGAGCCAGGATGCTTCTCTTGGTGTCTGCTAGGAAGAGACCAGCCTGGGAGCTGCCTGAGCTGCCTTCACTGCTGCTCAGGCCCCAGGGATGCAGAGGCCAGGAGAAGTTTGCCCTCAGGCTAAAAGAGCCTCCAGCTTCCTTCTCTCACTTCCATCTCTCCCTGCCTTCCTTCTCCCAGGTGTTTTGAGAAGCTCGTTCCCAAGAACCAGTCTCATCCCCGCTCAACCAGGTCCACTTCTCGTCTTGGGGCTCCATCTCCAAACAGAGCACTGAGAACTGGGGAAACTGAGGCACGTACAACCCCCAGGAAAACGCTGTGGGCTGTTCTCATATTGTTTGGGAGGGACAGAAGGGACCGCTGTGCCCTGGACCCTTGGTTTGACCTGGCACCTTCCACGAGCAGCTCCTTGTCCTCCTCACTGCCCTCTTCCCGACCCAGTGCCACCAGGTGACAAATCCAGCAGCACCGGGACGTGCTCCCCACAGGTACCAGCGGCCATTTCAACGGTCCCTGGCTGAAAAGAGAACAAAAACAGCAACAAAAGACCAACAAATAGTTGATTCTGTTCCCAGGCAAATAAAAAAGAATGGGTTTGGATCGTCACTGCTGTCCCTTTGTTTACCGAATGCAGTAACAAAAACGGCCAGGAAAGAAAAAAAAAATATTCTCCGATAGCGACAATTTATTGTGGGCGAAGCAGGCTGGGACATGCCCCAGGGAAGGAGGGTCAGGCTCCGTGCGGATCTGCTGGGGACGGGAAATAAACGTGCCCAAAAGCACTTAAAAAAACCTGAAAGGACCAGCCCTGATTGCAGCAGTTAGAAGTGATATATTCTTGGCAAGGAAACAAAAAGCAAATTCAGAGCAGGTTTGGAGCTGATCTTACTGGCTTACACGGGATTTTATACTTAGGTAATTCTATTGTTGGCTGGAGCTACCTGATTTATGCCTGAATAAGGTCCTGATCCTGCAAACATTTACTGATGTACTTTAGTTTTACCTTTGCCCCAAGACATCCTACTAACATCCCTGCAGTGAGGGTAGCGCCTGTCTGCAGAGCTGAGGCCTTTGCAAGAGGAAAACCTGTGTCGTAATGCCTGAAATGAAAAGGAAGTTTTGCAGTGAGACATGAACTCCCCCAGGCTGTGGTCATCTCCCAGCCTGAGACACTGCCAGCCCCCCGGCAGGACACCCAAGATTGCCCGTGCAGCCCCTCTAACCCACAAGATTCGGGAAGCAGTGGGGGAACATCCTTAGCACGAATCTGCAGCTGCATCGAGCTCTGAGTCTCTGCAACACATGAAGCAGCCGTGTAACCCCGAGTTTACTCTCACGACACCCCTCTCCCCAGGGCAGACCCTCCAAACAGGCTGCTAAACCTAGCAGAAGCTATTTGGACTGTTTCCATTCAAGAAAATGGCACTTACTGTCAAAACCACCATGTCTACCCTGTAAGGTAAAAGAAATAGATCAATCCATCAAACACTGTCCTTTGACAGGAAAACCACTGGGTTTGCTTCAAAGCGAGCAGGAGAATAGAAACCTGTCTGAGGTGAGAGGAGGAGGCCCAGGAGGAGAAGCTCTGAGCTCGCCCACCTCAGCATTCTGGCCAGCAAGATGCCCCCGTGCCCGCTGCTGCTCACGTGCCCCTCGCATGCTGCTAGAACCAGGCAAATGAAATAAAAAGGGGCTGTGAGTCTGGGAGCAGCTGCTTTCCTCGCTGCCGCTGCCAAGCCTTCCCTCGAGCACGGCTATTCCCCGGCGAAGGGGAGAATTAATTTGCTTTACAATGGGCTCCGCGGGCAGCCGGGTGTCTGCCGCGGCCCGGGGGGAGCGTGGGGAACCAGGAGCACCACCTGGAGCCAGCCCTGAGGGTGCTGAGGGGGCTGGAGGGGCACCCAGAGCAAACCCCCTCCCATACCAACCCCTGCTGGCTCCTGGGGGACACTTGGCCAAGACGCGTCAGCGCCAGCCCCCAGCCCAGCCACGGCCACCAGCAAAGCTCAGGTGCTGCTTGTGGACCTCGTGGCACCGCAGCTCCCACGCACGAGCTGTGGGATCTCTGTCCCCCGAAACACACCTGGAGAAGGGTGCCAGCAGCAGCGGCAGGGCTGGGAGCGGCGGGCAGCGGTGTGTCCACAGCCTGCCTTCATCCCACAGCCCCCAGTGCTGCCGTGCACCCCGGAGCGCCGGGGTTTGCATCCAGTGAGCTCCAGGACACTGCCATGGCCTCACAGAGGGGCTGCCTGGAGGTTCTGCACCGTGTCTGATGAGGTTGCAGGATTGGAGACAGCACCCCAAGGCACTTCCAGAGCAGCTCCTCTGAACTGGGCTTTGTTTATGCTGTAGCAGCCTGAAGAAATGAATATTGCCTGCCCAGAAAGATTTAAATATACATAAAATTAGAAGGAGGAAGTGTTAGCTAAAATTTCATACTTCTGGAAGGCAGACGGTTCGTTAGCAGTACTTTAATGAGGCTCTAACCTCACTGTAATGCTTTTATTAATGCTCGTTGCTTACTGAGTGCCAACTGCTTGGCTCCTCTCCGACAGCCCGGCTGGTCCACAAAGAGAGGGGTTGAGGGGTCCTTTGATGCAAAACGTGAGCACATTTCCCCCACAGCCAGGACAAACGACAGTTGGTGAGATGAGACAGCCCCAAACCCAGCAGATGGTGCCCAGAGCAGGCGAAGCAGCGAGAGCAGGGTGGGCAGGAGGGGACCCAGGAGAGAACAAGGGAAGGGAGAAGAGGACGTGCCAGTTGTGCCATCGACAGTGTTCCTGTTGGCTGCAGCCCGGTCAGCGTGAGGGTCAGGCAATGAGCAATGACAGGACATCAAGGATGGATGGGCTGGAGATTTGGTGACAAGGGCAGACACGGGGAGGTGCAGGATCCAGGAGGCAGGTCCCAGCGGCTCAGCACTCAGCCTGCTCCCCTCGCTCTACTGCTGCAGGTATCTCGTGTGCTTTGAGGCCAAAGCTGCATCCAGATCTCACCAGAGACCTGCTTTGGTCAAACGAGAGTCCTTAATCCAACAAACTTCCAAACACCCAAGGCACCCATATCCCAAAAGCCCCAATGTGACTGAGGAGGGAGAACCTGTGCCTTTGAGGTGCTCCCAGCCCTGCTGCGGAGCTGATCCAACTGAAGGAAAACAAGGAGAGGATGGAGTCCCTCCTCCAGCCGCTCTGCCCTGCCACGCCCTTGTCCGTGCCCCTGTTGGCTGCAGAGGGAAGGAAGAGACACCACCTGCTCGTGGAGCTCACCTGCTCGTGGGGTGATGCCCAGGCACCCTGAGCACACCTTTCGGACGTGGCTGTGGCCAGAAGGACAAGGATCACCCCAGGAGCTGCTGGGACACTCCCCCACACCTCCTGGGAGCCGAGGTGAGCATATGCCGTATGCTTCTCCTCCTGTTCCTCGAAACACTGTGAATAGAGGGATTAAAAATCGCCCCTTGCAGCCTGAAACAACAGAGCCAAGGCTCCGGCTGATATTCCAGCACAGCGGAGAACAAGTGGGCTGCTGCATCCGTGCTGAGCAGGAATGGGAACAGCTTGTGGGAGCCTCGCCCTGGCTCTGTCTGCAGGGCCACCCCTCCCAGGAATGGGCCAAGTGGAATCCCACGCCGGTCCTGGAATCACAGCACAGAGCCAAGTGCAACAAGGAGCTGGGGCTGCTGTCCCACCGTTGTCCACCGATGGCTTCAGAGGCCACCAGCGAGTCCTCGGCAAAGAAAAGTTCAGCGTTGTACCATAAGCAACTGAAATTGGCTTTCATGTCATTGTAGTCAAAAAAAAGAGGGAAGAAGATCATCCAGAGAAAAGAGGAGGAAGCCAGCAGGCTGCCAGGGCACAGGGTGATGGGTGAAACACAGGGCAGAGGCAGGAATGACCAGGGAGAAAAGCTCCTGCCCTCAGTGCATTCTGCCCAACCTGGGAGGCAAAACCACCAAACTACGAAGTCTCTGAACTAGAAAATTCACAACATGTCTTTTTTTCTCCACATAAGACTGACAGATTCAAAGCCAAACATGGAAATATCTCAGGGTGCTGATGTGCATTTTTCCTGTTAAAGTTTCTCTGAAATCTGGCCTGGTTCTTTTGAAGGAAGAAAAAAAAAAGAGAGAAAAAAGAAATAGGACATTTTCAAGTAACACTAGTTAGATGCATCCATTTTTAGAGTGACTCCTATAGGCAACTAGGAAATTGGTAAAATAGAAATGTTTTCCCAAATATTTTTGGCCAAAATGTGGTGTGGTTGTTTCGTTCGGTCTTTTTTTTAAATAAAACTTTGATTCAATGACCTAAATTTATCAGAATTCAGAATAAAGCAGAATCTAGAAATGAAAATGAAACACAGAAAATAAAATAGGGCAAAACGGAATGGCAAATGCTGTGAAATTTTCAGCTGGAATTTACAGCAGCATTTAAACCCGCTCACACCAGACAGTAAATGCTTGTTCCAAGCACAATAAAATAGTCCCAGAATAAATCTTTTTAGTTTCTACTGGCCCCATCCAAAGCTTCCCTGCACCGACAGTGAGACCTTGCAGGTCTCCTGGGGCCCGGGCATCACTTTGCACATGTGAGCAACTGTGCCAGCCTGAAACACAGCGTTCTGAATCCCATGGCTCCTGTGGCAAAATACAAGAAACCGGGTATTTTAAATGGATTTTATCCAGGGCGTAAAGCAGAAGCGTTTTGTCCCAGTGCAAAATGGGAAAACCACGTAAAAAAACTGAGCACAGCTGTAAACAAGATGCACATTGGCAGTGCTCATCACCCTGGCAAGGGTAATTGTCCTCAAGTTTAATCAAGGTAGAAGGAGGGGATTTGGAAGCACCACATCCGTGGCACACTTCCCTGCTTTGTCACATCACACTAAACACTCGATAAAAGCTCCCTTTGAAGAGGAGCCAAGCCCGTCCTCACTTGAGTACAGTGATACCGTATGGGGTTAGCTGAGCTGAGCTTCCACTTGTGCAAAGAATTTGTAAGAGGCAGAAAAAAGAGTAGGAGTGAGAAGACAGTGTTGCAGCTCAAAGAAAAGTACAAAAGACAGTGCAATAATTAATTATTGGGGTTTGCCTCTACTTTTTTGCTGGGACAAACAGACTACTGTATTAGTGAAATGCATCCTTCTCTATAGATTTGGGTATGTGTCAATAAATATTCGAAAATCATCTGCCACCTCCCCAAAATCATGAGATGGGTAAGAAAATAAATAGAATAAAAAACCTAAGAGTAACAAAGGCTTTTCTTTTGTGTCTTTGCTTCTCAGCTGTTGGTCTGCCAAGCTAATTTCAATAGAACCTTGGTTAAAGGAATATAGGAAAAGGGAAGGTGAGACTTTCCCATCATTACACCAGAAGAGTTTAGTTTCCCAGGAAAGCAAATCTGTGACGCGATGAGATCACTTCCAGCTGACGAATCCGAAGTTTGTTTTTAGAAGGCTAAAAACAACAACAAAAAAATAAGATTAAGAAAAAAACCCCAGCACCCAAATGCAGATCACTTGGACTTTGGGTATCTGGGCCCAGCCAGAGCGGGTAGCGTGCCATCCTCCCGCTTCCCAGTCAGGGCACAGGGACACCGGTTTCCTTAGGGAATTCAGCTTGGCCAGAGGTGTGAGTGGTGACGGATCTGCTGCCTCCGCCAGACCAGCGATTTCCCAGTGCCCAGTGACAACCCTGTCATTTGTCCTCTGGTGTGAGCCCACCCCAGCCAAGAGCAGGAGGGGCTGGGGGCAGTTCCACTCCGGGGCTTTCGTCCTGGCAGGCACAGGGGAGCCGCTGCCCATCCGGCCAGGGCAGGGCAAGGCGGGCACTCACCTGCTCTCCTTCCACATTACCAGGGGCTGATGGAGGCATCCTCCTCCTCCTGCCTGTGCCAGAGCCTCACCCTGGAGCACAAACAGCCTCTGCCCACCATTCCTGCTCCCTTTCAGCCCATGCCCAGCTCCTCCAGGCGTTGTTTGCTCTCCCAGCACAGCTCTCGTTCAGAGAGAACTCACCACAAAAGCTCAGCGCCGTTGCTATTGATTCTCAGCCCCAGCCTGGTTTTGTTGAGGTGACCAAGTGAGTGGCAGGCGGTTGGTTCTTCTACTTATTTTCTGCTGGATGAGGACACCAAATATTTGCTTTCTGAAATATTTGCAGCAGCTCCACTACAATTAAAAACATCAACTGAAATGCTCAAAAAGGGTGGGGAGTGCTCCCCGTGCCTTCGCTCTCCCCCGAGCTTTCCTAAAATGACACAGAAACTCCTGGGCTTTGTTGCTTTGCCATGGAGTGCATCTCATGAGCAAAACATGTGATGGATTAACTTTTGATTTCACTGGAAGATGCCCATAGGAGTGGATCTGGATTCCTGGTTTCTGATCCGCAGCAGACCAGTCTTAGGGAAGAGCTTTCACTAACACAAGTACAAACACAGAGCAGTTAAGGACTCACCAAACCAATCCTACTGCAGCAGAACGATTCAGGCCTTGCATTTCAGGAACAACAAAACTGCCTGAGGGTCTGTCTTAATTACAGACTGCTCCCATCACTCCGGTTTACATCGCAAGGCGCCATCCAGACAACCAACCAGAGGAAGAGTGACTTACCTTTGATGAGAGGAAGCTCCAGCTATGATCAAGCGTGGATGTTGCATTCAAGGCAAATCTAGAGAAGGCTGAGCCAAGTCCTCCTCTGTGTGAGCTACACACACTGTTCAGTAGCTGCTGTCAGTAGTAGAATCATCGACTGACGTGTCCTCATCTGAGACCTCCAGAAGTGCTGAATTCCGGATAAATTTTCTCTCACATAATGGCCACATTTCAAAAATAGACCAGGAATTTTGCAGACAAAATTCTCCATTGCTGAGATGTCCAAAGGCCTTCGTGCTCCAAGGTTCTCACAGTGTCTCCAGGTGCAGCAAAGGCAGCAGGAGGAAGGTTTCCTTCCAGGCAGGGACCGCTGCTGCAATAGGTGTTCAAAGCCACAACTCAGCATAAGCTTTGCAAAAAGGAGACACCTACACAGACCACAGGATTGCTTGGGACTGAGTGCTGCATCCAAAGATCTGCTGGTGAAATGCCACTGCCTGCAGGGTGGAGCATGGGATGGCAAAGAACAGGTCCATCCAACCCGGCAAGTCTGGGACAGAGACTCTGGCCAGTGGGTTCAAGCCATGGCAGTCTCTCCCTCAGCTTTGACTCTTCTTCATCACCTCTCCTGGATGAGGGAGGCAATCATTTAGGAGTGGATTTTTAACTCAGTGCCATGGATCACCGATAGGATCAGACCCACAGAGCACACAGGGTATGACTCAGGGCAAAGCACCTTTTATTCTGCAATCTTCCTAGGCAGACAATATGTTTTTGGCTTCATGCCCTCTGCAGTTTCTCTCTTTTCCTTCTTTTTTTTTTTTTTTTGCCTCTTGTAAAGACTTTGCTATGTCAGAATCTGTCAAACAACTCCTTGTGCCATGTTTTCGCAAGAATCCTACTTGCTGGCTGGTGCCAAGCTCTCTTTTAAACAATACTCAGTGGAGCATTGCATTGCCCGTGCTCCGCTCTCGCATGCCATATTTAGACAAAAGCCAGGGAATTCCCTGCCCTAGATGAGGGCTTGAATGAGTGCGTTCTTCTCCCACCTCAGCTAAAAATGTATGTATTCTCATTAGCCAGGCCTTCCACCCAGCTTTATTTTTCATTCATTCCACACTTTGATTTATATACCTAGAAATCTGAAGCGGGGGGAAAAGAAAAGGAAAATATAAAGAAAACAAAACGAAACAAGTGAACGCGACCACAGACACGTGCTTAGTCCCACTGGGTACATTCCCAAAGAGACCAAAACCAGTGGAAAAAACCACGCAAACTCCACACCGACACACATGAGAAAAACATGCAAACCCCACCTCAGGCACCACCCCACCGCACAGCTGGCAGCAGCTGGGTCGTGGCCGCAGGTGGCTTTTAGTGCATTGGCCCAGGGCAAGCAAACAACTGACACTGCTGCAGACTGTCAGGGGGGTTCTGGCAGTGCACCTCGTGTGCACCTGATGCCTGTGGAGAAAAGGAAACCCCCCTGGGCAGGACGAGGGTTGGGGTGGGCAGAGAGGGGAGCGCTGCGACTGCTGCACGCGCGGCCCTGCGTGTTCGCACTCCCCCCGGCAAGAGCCGGAGCGCAGGGGCTCCGTCCTGACGCTGCAGAAGTCAGTGGGGCTGCAGAGCCTTCTGGAGCGCTCTTGAAACGCCACATTCCAGAGCACTGTGCTAATCGCTCCCCGCCAGCCCTCCAGCATCACCGCGCTCACTGATGTTTAAATTCTTTGCCATACTTTTGTCCGCAGCGCTTGGGCCCCCCAGATTTTTTTGACATGTGGTCCTTCCGCTCGCTGCCAAGTCTGCAGGGAGAGGATGTCAGCCTCACAGCACCAAAACAGATGCCGTCCATGCACTAACTCTGCTGGAAAAGCTTCAGATAAAGGCCTGTCTGCCCTCCTCCTTTGCGCCACGAACACTGCAAAATATTCATTATATCTGCCCCAAGAACCTGCTTAGGAGAAAATGTGAATCCCGAAATTGAGAGTCAGAGCATTGTCAAGCACAGAGTACATGGCCTGAAACACGGAATGAAATACTCTGAAAAACAAGGCAGAATTTATACTAGATTATTGTTTTCATATACGTATATAAAATCCATCACAGCTATCTCAAATATGTCCATACTGCTGGTAGTGATGATGGGGACCTTACTGCAGACAGGATGCAGACAGGCACCTTTTAACTGCTGTCACTTAATTCTGCTCAGCGTGGCTTGAGCTGACATCTTAAGTGAGACATCACTGAAGCCCTGACTAGCCTGGTGCTCCTGGTGTTATCGCCGCTGCCAGGAGCATTCTGGAGACAGAGAGAGAGGAAAGAAATGATACGGACAGAGCTGTAGAGCTATGAAATGCACCCTTAGGATCATATGTTCAAAAGCACTCAGTTCCCATTTAGGAACCTAAACGAAGTTGGCAGGATTTCAGAAGTGCTCAGCATCTATCAGCTCCTACTGAGAACATGCTGAGCTCTTCTTAAAATTGTCAGAGAAAAACAATTCAAAGATAAGAGCCAGCTTGTGGTTTACAATTAACATCATTGTATGGGTCTTCAGAGCAGCTTGGCAAGAGCAAGAATAGCTGCTTTCACAGAAGATACTGTAAATGAATCCACATCTCCAAGCACAGGGCCAGGTCACCCCACAGTCACCCCACTGGCTGCCTCCCGAAAGAGCTCTGCACCTCAAGGAGAGTTTTCCACTTTGCGTCAGTGTTGCTTTTATAGCGTTGAGTAAGTGGGAGTTTGCACCTGACCACGCCAGGACCAACCACGTCAGTGGAGATGAGAAGGACCAAAAAGAGTGCTCAAAAACTCAGAACGTAACCCACAGGGCTGCAGGCAGGGCAACTGTGAAAACATCTGGAGAAATGCACTGATTTGGTCCTAACTTATATTAAGTTTTTATATATAATTAGTAGCAATACTAAGTGCCAGTTGGTACTTTCTTTCTTTGAACCCCAAAGTGCTCTTTGTTCTGTGAAGGAAAAAGATGTTTTCTCCCAGTGGTGACAAACAGCTAAAGCCATGGGAACCCTCAACAGACAGAAAGATTTGTCAAATCTCTCCAAACACTTCCAGAGGCATCAATCCAGTAAAGAACTTAATCACTGCAGCAGTGCCACCTGCCCTCCTGGAACTGCTGATCTATTTAAAAGGAAGGCTGTGAATTCAAATCCTCCCACTGCTCACAGCTCCCCCAGCCTTGAACCAGCTGAACCTTGGTACCACACCAAAAAACCCAAATCAAGCACAGCAGCTCGTGCCAGGCCTCAGCTCACCCAGGGACATGTTATGGTTCTTGAAGGGGACTAAGAGTGAATTCTTCTCATCAAGATCCTCTTTTCCAGTGTCCTTCATCTTACACTGAGATTCCAGCAGCTACCTTCCAGGTTGGAGTAGCTTGCTTATCCTTACTTCCCAGAGGAGCCAGGGGTTATGTCTGTCTGCTCCTTAGCTTGCTATGTTGCTTGGTCTAATTCCACAGAAAAACTCCAGATATTCTTCTGGGGACAGCAGGAGACGAAGGATCTCACGAATCTTGCTACCAATAGGTCCCTTGACTCTCCTTGGTGTGGCAGGTGGAGCTATAATTTAATGTACTTCCCTAGATGAGGGTGCAGCTCAATCAGAGCTGCAGGAGGACACTACCACTCGTGGTATTAGCACAATATAATTTTTTTTTCTCTTTTAGCCTAGGAGAAGCTTCGTGTTTTCTCAATAATGGATCAAAATCCCTCTTGTTGAAGGTGGAGGCAAAAGCATTGATTCCAGAGGAGCTCCTACTCCTAGCCCAGCTCAAGGACCCAGGAGAGAGATTAAACATCGTGCAATCGAGCGTTGCCAGACCTTACAAGCTCTGGCCATATTGATTTATCTCCTGACGTCTCGACACGAAAGCAGAACAGCAGAAGAAAGCATAGCACTATTTTCCATTCTGACTAAAACAAGTAGTCCAAAACATGCATGAATTTAATTTGTCACTCCTCAAATATAACGACTCATTATGATTCATTACTCCCAAGTATTCTAGCTCATTTTCCACAGCTAATTAACCTTGTAAGCAACAATTCACTCAACAGAGGATTGCTCTATTGCTGTGGGGAAGGCTGCACTCTGCCTTCTCCTGCAGGAGAACTGAAGTACTTGCCATGGTCCAGCCAAGGGACACTGCTGCCCTTTCTCTCCTGAATTTGCTGAACAGGGACAGCCTGAGAAAACTCATTTAGAAAGAAATGGAGAATTCTCCACTCCAGCGAGCAACATATGCTCAATCCAAACACAGTCTCCTTGGGAGCAGGGAAGGGCTGGTTGGCCACGGCTGCAGCCACTGAAGGGTAACAAATACTTGTCCTTTGCACAGCTGAGCTCAACTAGGCAGGAGAGAGGAGGGTAACAAGGAAGGTAAAGATACTAATGCTCATCTTGGAGTAGTGAGAGGAATGGTGAAAGGTGCAGCTGCCTGGGATGATGCCCTGTCCTAGGGAAGCCAGTGGCTCACACAACTCTGTGGAGTTTGGACAAGACCTTTCAGTCTTTCTCTCAGTCCCTTTTATACTCTGCTCAGATTTAAACATCCTCTCAACTTCTCATATATATTTAGACCAAAGAAAAACACCATTAAAATGCCAAGGAGGCTTTCAAGACAATTGTTATACTAAACTAGCTTCAATCCTAAACTCTGCTCCTGTGAAATTACTCACTGGACAGCCCACTTTAATCCTGAATTACTAATTAAGTGGTGCTGCCACTGTCAGATGATTGCTGTTTTCACAGGTCAACCGCAGCAGGAAAGGGAATTTTAACAAAACACTGCCTGACCCCAGGGATTTACAGGCAGCAACTTTTGCATTAGGCACCACGGTATAAAGTCACACAATCTTCACTGCAAAAGTCTTCTTCATAAAGCACCAGTGCCAAGAGCTGAGCAGTGCTGCTGGTTTTGAAGCACCAAATGCCATTTCCCTGGCGTGCCCTCACGCTGCTCCCGCGGAGGCTGCACGAGAGGCGGCCGGACAGCGGCAGCCTGGGAGTCACCCAGTGAAACCCAAGACCTGTGTCCATTTTTAGAACCGGCCTGCCTGAAGATCTGCTGCATTATCTGGGCAACACGTAAGGGAACAAGATGAACTGCAGCTCCCCCAGCCACTTATTTGCCTTCAGTTTAAACAGAGCCTCTGCAGCTCCCCGCCCGTGCACCCACTTGCTCGGCACCTCGCGCAGGGCTGCTGCTCTATTTTTAAAGGCATGCTGCTGGCTTTCATCTGAAGCTGCCTGGCTTTTTTTCTTTTAAAGTCTCATACTCTTTAAACTAATTTAAAGCATGCTGGCAGATAAAGGTAGTGAGGGGAGATACAGTAAATGCACCATGGTTGGCGTTGCAAGTTGAGGCAAGGGATACAACCCAAACAGAATAAAAATGAACATCTAAACTCAATGATTAGGGCCAGACAGCAGCAATCCTTGCTAAGGGGACCATCTCCCAAGTATTTGGAGTGGGATTATTTGAATCAAGACCTCAGAGCTTGTTCTGGCAGCAGACAGACTGGGGTGCTCACAGCAGGGAGGAACAGCGAGTGGCAGCTGCGAGGAGTCCTGTCAGGGAATGTGGTCCCTGAAACACAGTTCGAATTAGTCTGGGGCTTGCCAGGGAGTTAAAGGCTCTGCTGGTTCCAGTTCTGAGCCCACACGAGCAGCACTGCAGTCAGTGGCCTTGCACGGTCACACAGGTGGAAGGACCACTGCTAAAAGTCTCCAGCACTGCGGGAACGTGGAAGGGTGCCAGGAACACGTGGCATGAAAATCCAGTGTCCCCCACCACGGCTGTGACCCCAAACCAGAGTGCACTTAACACCCTTGAACAGGGAGGCTGCTTCAAGCTTGACCCAAACCCCTCAGAAACTCTCAGCAGTATTTAGAATGAAACTGTTGAGGCCATGAACGCTGACAGGCTGTAAATAGGGAAGATGGTTGACTACACTGATACATCACCAACACGATGAGAAACCCCTTCCAAAACGTCACATTTTGAGAGCTTGGAGATTTCCTAGCCCACGCCTTTGGTCTAGAATTTTCTCAGCTAATGTTCAGGTGCCAGTCTCTGTCACCACTGCAGAGCTGCCCTGAGCATCCTGCTGATGGTCCTGGTGTTCCAGACACACACCTGGCTCTGCTGCACTGGGCAGCCTGAGCTCGGCTCCATTTCAGATTCAGGACATCTCTGAGAACTGGTTGAAACGAGGACTCGCTAACGCTCCCATCAGATGCTGATGGGCCTTTTTGTGCCAGGAAAACGGATGTGTGCAACAACAGCAAAAGTGCCTGGAAGCGTCCCAAAGCCTGAGTGAAATGGGGGAATGTTGAGTGGCATCAGACAAAAGGAGCAGTGATTTAATCTCCACAGATGGGGAGGAGGGAGCAGTGTCAGGAAAAGCAGGAGGATGAGATTAGCTAGGCAATAAAATGAAAATGAGCAAGAGGTGGAGAGAACTGTGCTGAGATAAGAGGAGGTGGATTACAGGGCTGGCAGATGGAAGGGGAGCAGGAAGCCAAACAGTGAACAAAAAACAGGTAATAAATCTGGAACAATTGTCATCAACAATGTTAAACACTATTTTCAGCCCATTTTCTCCAAGGAAGTAAGTGGTTATGGCAGAGGGAAGTGCCTCAGGGTGCAGTGACACTGCCTCCAGCCACTGCAAATGGCCAGCAAGGTGTGTTTGCTTGGACTCTCAGCTCCTGCAAGACAGCCAGAATCCTTTCTGACACATGGATAAAGCAGTCCTTTAACACAAAAGGTGAAAGAAATGGCTTCTTTCTGGAGGGCCTGACCATCCATTTGACTCAGCCTAATTCAGGAAAGCGACACCTCGTCTCCTTGGCTGCTGAAAGGAGCATTTCCTCCAGCCTTGCTGGAGCACATTAGGCTGGGTATCTCAGTTCCGGGTGATAAGGCAGCTTTTATCAAGAGACTTTCATTAATGCAGTTTAACTGGCAATAGACAATTGATAACAAGCAGACATTCGACCACAATTTAAGTCATTAAGCCCTTGACCACCATGTTTTCGGAAGATAATCTCTTGAATATCTTAATCTGTGTCATTTTAGCAAAGCCAAGATGCAGCTTTCCAAATCTGTGAATCCCCCCGCCTTCCATTACCCCAGGCAGGTCAGTGCCTGCTGGCAGCACATCTAGCTCAAGAGGTTACTTAAAATCATTCATTTGTCTTTGCGCTTTAATTCCGGGAGAGGAAATTAATGGACAAATAGAAGTAATTACCTTGTGAGTCTGACACCTCTTCAGGGCAGCGACAGCTTTTTGCTCTGCACCAGTGCAGCACCTGGCCCAACAGGGTTTGTGCGAAAGAGCAGCAGTGGTGGCTCATATGTCATTGCAAACATCTGTGTGGAGTAATAAATACCTGATTTGAGCTGAAAATTTCCAACCCAAAAGTGGGGCAAGGTCAGATTAACCCTGTCGCTGCTGAGTTGTGTTACATGCCTGCCTCTTCTTTATTCCCAAATGGATACCTCTTCCCCCTCTGCCCCTTTAGCTCATTTAATGTCTCTCTAACCTCCAGCACAACCAGGAAAGGAGACAAGCTGATCACAGGGTGCTGTTTGGGGAGATGGATGAGGTCAAGGGAGAGCCTAGGTCAGAAGGTCTTTGTCCCAGAGCTTTCTGGAAAATCCAATTCCTCCCTATCAGGGATAAGAAACATTTCTGCCATGCTGAAATGAGTGCATTTAAGAGCATTTTTTTCCCTAGGAAAGCACTGTGGTTAGGCAGTTCTTGGATAGACTGTGGCAGTTAAGTGCAGGAAATTCAATACTGTCTGTTATATACCAGAGGTCAGGCTAAGGGTCCCTTCAGATCTAAACCATAAATTTAGCAAACCACTACCAAAAAAGCCCCTCCAAAACCCCCTCCAGTCTTCCACTCAGCTTCTAGAAAACTCTTCAATAACAAGATCTGATTGCCAAATGTTTGCAAAGAGGCCAAAACCATCAGGATCTAGGTTCGACTCTGGTTTTTATGGCAGCCTGGCAGCCCCAGACAGCCAGGAAGGCTGTGGAAACAGCATTCCCTAAAGAAGCCCAGAGCTGTAGCCTAAGGGCTTGGGGCTCCTGGCTCCACAGGCACTTGCTCCTCATCTGGCCCCAGAAGCTGCTGTATTTCACAGGCTGTTCCAGGCTGGGATGTGGGATAGCTCATCCTGCTGGAAACCATAACTAAAGACATTGTCTGAACACAAACCTCTCGTGTGCCCAGAGGGGAGGAGCAGCCCCCATCCAGCAGCGAGAAATGGGGCTTCAAGGAGGGGTTGGGCTGAAGGGGACCCAGGAGGGCAGCACGGAACAGTGGCTCTAGGGAGGTTTTATGGGAGGATGTCAGCACCAGGCAAAGAATGTGCCCGGTGCTGACTTGCCCAGCTGGGACACGCCCACATCCAAAATCCAGCCCAGGAGGCTGCAAATGCTGCAGCTGAAATCAGTTGTGTCAGGTCCTGGCAGCAGGTGTCAGGAGGAGCTGATTTCCACCCCAGGATTAGCAGCAGGATATACAGCACATACTCTCTGCAGAAGTGTGATCGTATCAAAGCTCCATCTGTACTCAGGCTGGAGCTCGGAGCTATTAATGACTGCTGGGGGAGAACTAACATTTTTTTCTTATTACCAGTTAAACAAGCTTCCCACACCTTGAAAACTAATCATTCTTTTTTCTTTAAGGGTATGTCTATACATATCTTTTCCTTTCAATACAGATAATACACACACATCTAGGGAGAGGGACAGTTGCACGGATTTTAAAACCCAGAATATTTAAAATGCTGTGTTTATCCTTTTTTTTTCAGAGGAGCTCAACTGTTCTCAGCTTGGATGCAAAGACACATACTTCCACTCTAGGTATTTTTGTTCAGGAGGAAAAGATAGATAGATAGTGTATTGCAAACGTCACACTTTCAGCTGGCTTTATCTAACTTTGGTCAAGAATTTAAAGCTTTGCACTGAACACCAGCACATTTCAAGCCTGAGCTGTAATTCTCTTCTCCTGACAAGAATTTACTGCTAACAGAGCCTATCTGTGACATGGGAACCAACAGGCTGAAGCTGAAACCAAGGCTGTCAAACTCACTTCACTTATTAGTTATGAAATGGGAAAAAACAGCGAGCAGTGGTGTCACATGGAAACACGAGCGCAGCGGTGACACCGCCTTTCAAACGGTGTCAGCACTAAAACCCGGCTATAGATTATTTGGAAAGTAATAAACACCAATCTCGTGATTCTATTCTGGGCTGGACCTATGACAAAAAAGGAAAAAAAAACCCTAAACCATCAAAACAAAACCAGAAGCTGACAGCCCCGAGCAGTTGGCACCGAGCGTGAGGGCTGTGCCCGGCTGTGAGCGGGGACCCCGCTGCCCAGTGCCAGCCCCGGGGCTGGGGACAGGGTGATTTACACGGAGACAACTGCTGCAGTCATCCCAGCTGCCTGCTGCAGGGAGAGGGGCTGCTCCCAGCCCCAGAGCAAGCAGCAGCTTCGAGCTGCCTTTTCCCTTTCTTATTTTTTAAAAATTTTTGGGCCAATATCCAGTGCCAGGCTGCCCCACTGGTTTGCCCTCACAGTTCAGAGATGGTTTCACAAAGAGGTGAGCTGCTGTTGTCCCACCAGCCATCCCAGGAGGGCATCCATCCCCAGGACACACAGGACTCCCCTGAGCCTCCCGCCCCTGAGGTCAGTTCAGATGCTCGGAATGACTTTTCCTAATCTTCAGCACGTCAAACCTTATTAGTTGATTTTATTAAATCTCTCTCCAAACATCTCTGAAGTAACACTTGGTGTTGCTGTATCCCAAAATAGCCACTCAGTCTGAGCTTTTGGCAGCCAGCACAGAGGCTGGATGAGACCCTGGAGAGTTGTATTAAGAAGGAAACTCACACCCAACCTCCTTGTCCTTTTGACTTGCACAACCTCTTCCCAGCCCCACACAGACCCCAAACCTCTTTTACCTTAGAACTCTGCAAGCATCACTGCTTCTCCAGCTGCCTTGAGCTCCGAACTGGGCCCAGGACAAAATCCTGCTTGCAAACAACTCCAGTTGTACAAGACCTGCACCAATTGTGCAGCTGCAGGAACCTTCCACCAGCATCCAGATCATTACTCTTCCTGTTACAACAGGCTTCTATTTCTGCTGTCTGAGAGGTGAGATATCCACGAGACAGAGGTACAAAGCCACTGTTAATTATTAAAAGCATTTATCACTGGATCTCTAGAGATGGGCGGGTGGCAAATACTGGGTGAGCCATAAAATTTCCATGAGAGGACTTTTAAGGGGAAAGAGTTGGAGGAAATCATAGTGCATTTAAAGTGTAATATGAATTCATATCAGTGACTGATTAGACACAGCTTTAACCTCTGACTACAGAGATTTACAATTTAAAAGACATCTGGTAACGGACGATTTTGCAAGGTAGACAATATAAAAGACATCTGGTAACTGATGATTTTTCAAAGCCAGAAGTCCATTACAAACATTCAAATGAGCTTGAAAAAAAAGCACAGGCACATCTGGTGTCATGAACGAGAGCTCGGAAAAATCCCCCTTCTCTGTTGCAATGTTGCTGGTTTTGCCAACAGTGAAAAGCAGCACAGACCTGACCCCGGGGGCTGGAGGGACAGGGTGGGCAGGTGCCCTCCTGGGCTGAGTAGTCTGGAGCTGGATTTCTGATACAGCAGGTCTATGGCTTGGTCCTTAAGCCATCCTTCCTCTTAGAGCCAGGTCAGCAGCCCGAGCCACCTTTCCTCATCCTGAATACCACCTTTCTTCACCCACATAAATAGAATTATTTGCACCTTTCTCATAGACGAAAGATGATCAGATTGAGCCCCCAGTCAAAAGATCCTCGTTTGGCCCTGGATATGTTTGGAGCGTGGGTCACACACCAGAGCTGCAGCACAGAAAACCCTGGCCGTGTAAGAACCACAGAATTCTGCCAAAAAGACCGGGGATTTTTTCTGTAGTCAGCCCTTGGAGAATGCTTTCTTTGACCGAAAAAAACCCCAAAACTATATAGAAAAACTCCATCTCTTGCAAGCTTATGAAAGCATGGCCATGTGCCACAGAGGCTAATGGGCTCCCCAGCAAGGTCCCCCATCATAACTCTCATGGCAGGAGCAGACTCTAAGAACTTACTCACTCCCTCTTCTCTCTCTTTTTTTTTTCTTTTGGTTTGTTTTAAATAAAGCCATCAGACCCTTGAAAAATCAGCCATTACAAACTGTGGAAAGAGTTTTCCAAACAGCTGCTGAAGGTGCTGAGCAGCCCCCCACAGAACCAGAAGGAGGGTTTTCCACGGAAAAGTTTTCCATGTTGTCCCCTGCACAGAAGAAAACACTGAGAGGGAAAAGCTCTGCCTTTGAAAAGGGAAAAAGTTCTGCTCCAGTCTCAGCTGAGCGAGGTGTGAGCTCCATCTTCCTCCCCATCCCTCCCAAAGGGGATAAACTGAAGATGCCACTTCCCTCAAACTTGACCAGAAGTTCTGCACATCCCACCGTGCCCGTGCTGGCAGAGACGCCACCAGGACCAGCCATTTCAGAGAGCTGCTCTGAGCACTCTGGACTACAAAAGTAACCTCAGCCTTTCCTCCTTCACAGGGAAAAACCTTTCAGGCAGAAAATCCCCTTTCCCTCTCACAGTCCATTCCATCACCTAACCAAAACCTTGACCAACATCAAGGAACTGAGAGTGTCTCCTGAGCAGGCCTTGCCAGGAGAATGACCTGAAGTCCCATTCACCAGGGTCTATTTTTCTTCTGTTGCATTTAATGGGAATTCTCTGTCTCAGCCCTGAGTTTCTCATCTGTCACTGTTCTCAGGGTTCATCCTATCTGGAGATTTTCCTGAAGCCAGGCTGGCTTAATTCCAACAAGTGGGAACGAGCTTCCTGAGCTTCCATCACCCCTCTTATCACTCCCTGCCTTAAACAAGTTTGACCTTTTGATTGATTTGAACTTTGGGCAGCATTAAAACACTTGTTCTGTCAGATGAGGTCAGTCCCTCAGCTTTCTGCTGTGTGTAACGGGGCAGTTTATGCTACACTGCTTTTAAATCATGGCATATTCCCAGCTGTGAGGACAGGGAAAGAAACAAAGCTCACCAGAAGTCGTCCCCTGACACCAGGCTGGGCCAGGCTTGTGCTGCACAGTTTCAGCTTCCAGCTCCTGCCTCGTGGTTACTTCTGCTTGCACACTCTGCAAAGAAAGAGAAACCTTTTAATTAGTCTAGAAAAAGGTCTTATCTCGATCTTTCTCTCCCCTCCATCACCCCCTCCTGACTTCCTGAAGCCATCCATGTAAAATCCCTGAAAATGCCTCCTGCACGGGATTGTTGTGTCACTGCTGACCTTGGGCAGAGGTTTTAAATAGCTAACAATGACAAACAAAACCTTGGGAGTAAGACGTTTCCATGGCATTTAAAATAGACTTGGAAGGGAAGATATTTTGTCCAAACATATAAATATTCCTCAAGCTGTCACAGGCCAGAATTTGTAGCATCACGCTATATGTCAGACTTGGAAAGGAAAAAAACCCAACTGGAAATGGATTACAAAGAACAAGTTGAAAGAAATGCAAAAACCAACCACACGGGGAAAACCACACTGGACCAAACCCAAATCTTTTCATCACTGTAGAAGCATTTTATGTTAATGTGAAGAGGAATTTATTCTTTTATTAATGCAGGGTTTTTTCCTCTGCCATCTCTGCAGGACTCGATGTAGACAAATAAAAGCCCTGTCAGTGACTTCATTGCTCTCAGTTTTATATAAAGAGGTTGGACACACACTAATGGGCACTTCTCTGTGGCAGACAAGAGTCAATAATGGGCATTTTTTTCCCTGCTTGCAGAAGAATGCTGGTGAATTTAACAGATTTTATAATGTTTGCTTATTTACAGTCATGGTTGTGAAAATTACAAGAGGAAATCTTACTTGTAAGAGGGAAATTTCTAGAAAAACCTAAGCATTGAGAAAGTTTTTCTTCAGAAGGTTGTCCTCACAAGCCTCCCTCGTGCTGGTCACTGCAGTGAGAGGCTATGGCTGTGATCTCTCAGATTATCAGGACATATCCAGAGGGAAAGACCCTGGATACCATCACTTCTAAGGATGGTGTGGCCACCACTTAAGTAGATGGGTTTATGCATCCTCAGTCTTGGTCTACAGATTGATTTTTAGGTGAAATAAATTCCAGTTAAAGTGCATAGAAATCTGGAATATGCTCGTCACAACATTCCACCTCAGAAGCAAAACCCTGGGGCTAATTTCCTAATTACGAATTTCCTGTATTGCCCCAAAGCTCTGCAACTGCCATATTCCTCTACTTCCTGCCAGCCCTAGTGAAGAATCTGGTGTTACTAACCCAAAACATCATTTCTTCAGGGAAATATGGCTGAACCTCCGGTCTGAGGGGTCTGATGGTCGGGGTGCACCAGTGGGGTCACAGCACTGTGCTCGCTGCTCAGGGTATTCCAAAGCATTTCCAGCAAGGACACAAACCTGCGACACTGACTGCATGGGAATACAAAGGGAGGGAGGAAGGCAGGAGAGCAAGAACATCACTTTTCAGAGCTCATCATTCAACACTCACGCACAGAAAATCCCCTGGAGCCTTGCAAGGGCCTGAACATCCGCCAGCAGGGAGAGGAGAAAACAAACAATACTTTTTAAATTTAATTTTTAAAACAAGCACACAAATATGAGTGCCCATAAATTTTACACAGCAACATTCTGTCCTTCCCAACCCACTCACGTTTGAAAAGTTAAATAAAGCAAGTTATCTCGTAAAATATTAATTCAAGCAAGCATTATATCGGGTCCCATGGATCACTTTGTGTTCAATATTTGCAGTGTCACCATGGTGAGGAGCTGCACCTAATGACAGAGCTTTAATTGCAAAGACCAGTGAGCTCAGCCATTGCTACTGGCTTCCCCAACTATAAACCTGTCATCTGGACCAGGACAGCTCAGACAAGATAAAATGAAGCTTCAAAGTCTGCATCACTATTTGAAGTTAATCCATGGCTTGTGCCAGCTGTAAAAGTTAAGGTTACAAACACTGAAATATCTTCAGTAGGAAACTGTTGGCTGCTAAACACACGTGGACTGAGATAAAATCAAAGTGAAGACGGGGCCTTTCACAGAAACCCAAGCCAATGAATTAATGGGATATAATATGAAGTGTGAAAGCTTTAATGATCACAAGAACAAGAAAAGAAAGTCATTTGAAAGCTCACTACTGTGCCCTCTCAAGAGATTTTATACAGCCCAGTTTCAAGGCTCTAGGTCACTGGGGAAAGTCTTACAGATTATATTTCTTGGAAGGGGCTCTGCAGAGTGTGCTCCTACATTCCCAGAGATCCAGTGGCTGCTTACAAATATCCAGTGTCCTATAAAAAGCTGTGTCTCACGCCTAGCAAAAATGTAATAAGAGTTGTAATTTTAGTAAATTTGGATCCAAGCACAAGGTAGGTGTAGGTGTCCCAGAGTGAGCGAGCATGGGGAGATGACCATTCACACACAGTCTCTGCCACCCGGCAGCCAAAGCACTTTGCACAGAGTGCCTCGTGTGGTCACTCAGACACTGAGTATTTCCATATTAAATCAGTCACGAAAAGAACAATTCAGAATTCTTGAGCACAACGTCTGGACCAGACATTGCCAAGGCTGTTGTTTTATCAGGCCGGCTCTCCAGGGCTGGCGTTGGGAGGATGTTTTTGGTCCCTTCCCATGCTCTGTGACGAGATCGAGCCATTCCCTGGCACTCAGCATCTGCCCAGACGAACCACACAGCAAAGCAAACCTCATCCCTCCTCCTCCCCTGCTCCCAGCCCGCTGATTATCTCAGATCATCAGTGTTTTGGACGACCGAATAAACAGGATTATCCTCTCGCAGTGCCTGTTAAATCACAACTGTATGGCGATCCTATTAGTGGACAGCACTGGTGTGGGTATCGCCAAGCAGGAGATTAGCTTTCGCTTGCTCTGTGGAGCTGAAAACAGCACCGGGAAATTTTTAATCTCCATGAAGGGGACACTAGAGCTCACAGAAAGAAAATCAAATTCATCTTTATTATCCTTCTCAATCAGCTGCCTCTCTGAAAAAAAAAAAAATTATCCCAATTGACAAAGTCACAACCTCCTTTCACTGATACAGCAGCGGATTTGGGATGCCACTGAAAAACATCTTACACGCACAGCCCTTTTTCATCCCAGCTGATCCCAGAATGCTTTACAAGTGCTGCATGCAAATGGCACGTGGGATTAGCAGCACTCTGCAGTGGTCTGCCTCTGTTCCCACTGAGGTTAGAGGGAACAGAAGTGGGACTTGCTGTTGAGTAAAATGTGAACCAGGCTGGAAAACAGCCAGGACACTGAGATCAAGACTTGCATTCATTTGGAAGCTGCTGGCACAATGGCCCTATTGATCAGGACTTTGGGTTTACGCCTTGTCCAAAACAATGTAGCAACCTACAGTGGGGCACGAAATGATGCCATTTTAAACCTGTTGATTTAAAATAATTCATCATTATTTATTTTTCAAGCCCTCAAAGATAAAAATATTGAAAGAACAAGCAACAGAGGAAATACCCATATCTAAATTAAAATCTTCTTACATAAACTATCTAGATTTTAACACAGAGCAGCATGCAAGCAAAGCCAGCCAGCTCCCAACCCTCTAATATACATGCACACAGAGAAATAAATTCCTTCAAAAGAAGCTTTGAAGAGCATAATTAAGCATGAAAGTTACCATATATTAAATTATACATCTAGTAAAAAAGAGTCATTAGCCCAACAAATGGGCTGTTAATGATTTCAGGTTTGCCTAAGGCCACGAGCTAATAAACTAGTGATCAACCAGCATTTCTGGGCTGCTGCTGCTGAAAGCTGCAGCCTGGTGTCACAGCACTTGCCCAGGGCTTGGGAACTGCAGAAAAACCAAAACCAGTGAAAAAACCGCACTGGATCTGGGCCATAGAATCTACCAAATTTCAGGGCCTGCTCCGAGGCACCGTGAGCTCCACCTCTTATCCAGATTCCTCACTTCCACCATCCACTTGGACTGCAAAACTTGGGACTTCCCAGGTCCAGGTGGAACCAGATGGGGTAGCCAGGGGAGCCCATTCCAAGGGAAATTCTCCAGGATGTGTCCCAGCACAGACCATGCCCAGGAGAGTCTCTCTCACTGGCAGTGACACCTCCCTGCTGTTCCTCACCTTCTCCACCTCTCTCCTCTGAGGCCACACTTGGGTGACCCTGGCAGTCATTTATATGGAAAGCAACCCCACAAGAGTGTGTTGGCAGCTTCCTGCAGACATATCTTAGCAACTGGTAATAAAAGGAAACAAAACCAGCCCATTTGGTCAGCCAGCTCTCCCCAAAGCACCTGTACTTACTTTCCTCCTCACAGTTTGAAGAGCTGAGGATGTGGGAACCAAAACTTGCACAAAATAGTCCTTTCCAAGGCTGGGAACAGCAGGAGCAGGGAGGATGGTGCCCACCCACTGCTGTCAGGATGACACGAGAGCTTAGAGGTGTTGCTTGCACAGGGCAAATGCTTTGAAATGAAAACCTCCACACGAGCAAGGGGACATTTGCCAACAAAATTTAAGTTAAATAAAACACTTCTTCACCAACACACAGTGCAGTAGGTAACATTGTAAGTCCAAAGAAGTGGATAAATGAAACACTTTTCAAAGGTTGGAATTACTCAGCAGTTTGAAGCAGAGAAAGGAAGCACTATCCATAAGTTGGAGAAGAAAGAAGTTGTTCATCCCTCAACCATCATCCTCAGCAGGCCCGAAGCTCCTCTGTTTGGAGTTACTGTGGGTAAGGGACCACCTGCATGAGCTCCCAAAACTTCGCAAGAGGAAACGCCCATCCATGTACACATTGCAATTCACAGAATAATCCAAACCTGGAGGGGGGCCCCAGGGCTGAGCCAGCCTGGGCTGCTGGTGCAGAATTCCCATCTCACGTGGGGAGGGCAGGGATGCTCCAAGAGCCCAGCACAGCATCCCCAGCCCTGCCCAAGAGCCACCCTGGCAGGGTCAGCTGCTCCCCTCAGTGCCAGGGCATCTCCTCTCTCCTCTCTGGCTGATTTCTCCTCACCTCTCACTTCCTCTGGGGAAATGTGGAAGTGTGGAAGCTGCATTTCTTCAGGGCAGCCCCAGCTGTGCCAGGTGCTTTGCTGTTTGCTGCCCCAGGAGCTGCTAATGGCTTCATCTGACACAGAGTTCTCACACTTCAAATAAATGGGATAAACACAGCACCCTCCATGAAGGTCTAAAAGCAAAATGAGAGATTTGTTTGATTTAAGGAAACCTTTCCTCAAGTATTTTTTAAGGCTTTTAACTAACTAGTTGTTAGATGACCTTTTTTTTTAAATAAAAAGAGAAAATGTTTTCCTCCTTAAGTGTTCTTGCAATTAAGGTCCAAGATTTATATCTCCACAGGAGAAATAAAAAAATAAATTGGATCCTGTTTCAGTAGAGACCATGGCAGAAACTCCCACTGGCTGCACTTACAGAACAAGGCCCATGTACAGACTTTGGACATAAGATTTTCTAGAAACTATTTACCAAACACTGCAAAGAGTTCACAAATATTTTCTTTTCTTCTACTTTCCTTACAGTGACATTTGCAGCATAACCTCAGACATGTTGTTGAACTGGTTTTTTGAAATCTACATTACTGGGTCATGCAAGTTATATGCATTTTACCTGATTTTTCATATACATGCCATACTTTTTTTCCCTTATTATTCCTAGAAAAAGAACATAGATGGATTTCAGCAGCAGTCACATAGACTTCTGATTAAATATAGCAGTTATTGACTTTCCCTGAAATTCAGACACTTCTGAAAATAAGCTTTTTGGCACCCACTAAGGAACACACTGAACATCTCCTTTAGTTACAAGCTCTCAAAATAAAAAATACTTATGAAGTTCTTACATTTATCTCTAAGAATTTGATCTGAGATCTTATTTAACTCTCCTTGTAAATATATTCAGGGCTGGTCCAGCTCTTGCTGAGGTCAGAAGATCTTCAGTGTAATCTTCAGGGGCATCACGGTGTACAACTGGACAAGGTAGTAATTAGACATAAGAAATTAATTATTCCTTTTAACAGCCTCACCCTTCCTTGCAGGGTTGTACAACCGAGGTCATTTACAGAGCACCTCCACGAGATCTGAGCTCTAAACTTCCCCAGCACACACAGCCCTGCCCTTCAGCCACAGTCCTTAATATTTAAAATGACCTTTCCAAATTTGTTTTGTTTTTAATATATTAAAGAGTCTTTCCCACTGAAGTGGGCAGATTTTCCAGTGAACTGCAGCACTTAACCCTGCAGCATTTGGCTATTTCAAGATTAGAGCACGGGTTTCAAAATTTGCCCTGAAAAACAAATATCTACACGAAGTTATGATGACGTTGTGCTGAGACTCAGAGTCATCCTGGAATAGAAAACAATCCGAGCAACAATATTTGGCTCTGGATAGAAATTTTCCCAGAAGTTCAGGAGTAATTGCCTCCTTTCTGTTAAAGTTCCAAGTAAGGGCTCCTGTGCATGGCTCCCGAGGCCAACATGCTGTATAATGTGCCTAAATTAAATATTCCACCGTTAATCATTTATATTATACCTTTCCCAATTATTTTAGTTCCAAAGATGAAGGGGGATAATCCTAAAACAGTTTTACCCTCTGCACAAACAGACTTTGTGCGGTCTCCAGCATTTACCTTCACAAGGAACTACAACAGATTTGCATTATTTCTTACTGAAATCAGTTTGGTTTGCTGTAAAAAAAAAGTCCAGCTGGAGTGTTTTATTACCACAGCTGACCACAAGATGGAAATCCTTTTCCATAAGATGTCTCCTGATTAGGAAAAGTACTAATAAAAAACCCCAAAAAACCAGCCTCTTTTCAGGAAAATGTTTTAGAGGAAGCAAAGGAGGATTCTCATCCCATCAGCAACCTGTTTTGGAGGCTTCATCGATTTTAATTGGATCAAACCCAATCCTTTTCCTGGGAAGTCTTCCCTTTCCCAGGAAGGGCAGTTCCACTCAGAAATCATTCTGATGGAAACCTCCCTCTGCTCACTGTGCCAGCAGCTCAGACACATCAGGCACAGGAAAGCACCACGGATGTGTTCACTGTTACATTTGGAAATGTGAAGGATAAACTCCTCCCTCATACCACTACAGGTTATTTTTAGAGTTAAAAAGCCCTCTGAGGAACGGCTGCAGCCACCTAAAGCCTGGGATGGCAGAACTCAGGGAGCTCAGCGGGGTTTTACCCAACCTGCTACGCTGCTCCCCACACAGCCAAAGCCACTGGCCTGGGATCTAAACGCTAAATGTCATTTATTTTTGCTATTGCTTATTTACAAAATAGCGCAGAGGCTTGCACTGGGATGGCACCGGGCATAAACAGAACCAAAAGGCCATTCCTGTCCCCAGGGGCAGGGGAAGGGTTGGGGAAGAGGGTGGAGAGGCGGAGATGTGCCCCTTTCCCACCTCCAAAGCTCTGCGGGATCATCTGCAGCTCGGGAGGGCGGTGATGCTGCAGGGACCTCGCGTGCGCCCAGCCAGGCTCACTCCAACGCGCTTCTGAGCAAACTACTGCTAGCGAAGAGATGAAAGAGGAGCTCCCATGATTTCCATTATCTGATCGTGTTTTCCACTCTAAATCTAATTGAGGCAGCAAGCAGGGAGCTGCACTTTGAGACGGACAAGACGTTTGCATCTGTTGAGCTGATTACAGGAGCCGCACATTTCACTTTAAACACCAGTGGGTTGCAACTGCTGTTCAAATGATATGGAAATTGCTACTTTATACTGAAATGTCCCTTAAGCAACAAAGGAAAAGATTAGCACAGAGCTTTGGTTTTTATCTTTTCTCTTCTTTTCATTTTAATAAAACACCGCGGTGGCAGTGGAAAACTCTTTGAACAACACCTGTATCTTTGAACATTTTATTTGTACCAAGTTGCAGAATCTTTGAAGCCTTTTGTGCAACTATTCTGACAATGGTTTCTAACTAAAATATAATTCTTTATCTGAGACACTGAATTAACTTTATTTTCACAAGACTTCTTCCCCAGAAAAATATACACACACAGGGTATGCGGATAATAGTTCAAGGTAATGAAGGACATCACCACCAATTTATGATTATTTAAATGGGTATTATCAGTTTCTGATGTACCTTAAGGGGACCTACCAACAAAGGGTTTCAAGAAGAGCATCATCCTTGACCCATCTCAGCAGGGCTATCCTGAATCTGAAGAAAAAAGTAAAAACACATTACAAACAAAATTATTTTTTAAAAAATCCAATGTAGACACACTGACAGAATCAATTTGTAAAACAGTCTGTCTAAAGAGACTGACTCACAACACTTCTATTCTGATGTCAAAGATTTGAGGCTTTGGGGTGCTGAGAGGCGGGAAATTATCAGCTCTTGACCAAATCAGATACATTGCTATTCTTTACATTAATTATTTCAGAAACTAAAACACGGAACTCAGCCCGTGGGGTTCTGTGTCCCATAAGCATCTAGCACAGATCCGGTGAGAAAATTTCAATTCTTCATAAGCAGGTTCAGAAGAGAGATGCAAACAGAATGAGCAAACAGAGCAGCTCCTTTCTTTCAGGAACGAGTTTCAGTGCATCACCCACAACAGACAGCAGTGCCCAACCTAGAACTGGGGCACAAATCCTGCTCTTACCTGCCTGCCCCTGCAATCCCCCTACCTTCAGTGGGGTTTTTTTTCCTCACGAGTGTAAAAAGAACAACATTACTTCAAAACATTCACCCTGCAGTCATCGCTCTAAACCCATCACACATCCACACAGGAGCTCCGATAACCACACTCGCGCTTTTGGTTTTGTTAGTCCCACATGAATATTTATGCCCATTTCCATGATGTGTCCCCCGCTTCGCACAGGGCACAGGTTGTTTCAGCAGCTGAAAGCCATTAGCGTCTGACAGCTGCTGAAAGAGCTCGCTGGGAACAAATAGGTGGTGCCGGGCATTGTGGAGCCGGCAGGTGATTACGGCATCATTACGGGCTGCATCTTCCTCGGCAGCTGCACGGACAAGGAGGGCTCTTCGTGCACTGCTCAGACCTGCCTGGTGCAGGGGAGATTTAATTATCGCCACCACGTAATGGGCAGTTTGCGGAGGGAGAAGACCTGACGGGAGCAGATATTGGGCAAACACAGGGCACGGCTCGCAGTTATTGCCCTCCCGAGCGGAGCACAGCTCTGGGCTGGAGCAGCAGATGCTGCCGCCCATCAGCATCTCCACACACGGCATATGTTCAAGTGGAAGTCAAAAACAAGGCAGCAGAACGCTGTTTGCAGAGCCACAGGATGCTCGGGATGGGGGCGAGGGGGTGTGTGCTCGTGGAGGAAACTGGGATTTTCACAGGGAAAATCTGGGAGCAGAGAGAAGATACCCAGCACACAGGGCATGGACAGATACTGAGAGGGGCCAGGGAGGAAAATATTCCTTGGCCTTCGACCTACCAACATCCTCTGCTCCAAGACCTGCTTCGTGGATTTGATCCTCAGGGAGGGAGAGTGGAACGAGAAAATGAATTGTAACTGTGCTCAGAGGAAGAGCAAGATGATCCTCGTGCCCTGGCTGGGCGAGGCCCATGATTTTCCACCCCAAGTGGGCAGCCATGCGAGGGTGGGCAAAGTCCTACTCACGTTTAACCCCTCCGGGTGGAACAGGCTGCACACGCGGCAAGCAAAAGACGCCGCTCGGTTTTCATTCGAGTCACGGCATATTGCTGTGTCAAAAACAAAGTAAATCTTGTGCTGGGGTGGTTAAACGCAACGGAAGAGAGGTACAGCACAAGACGGCCCTTCTGAGATGCTGGAAATGCTTGTCTTCATACCCCACTAATGAACACAATTATTCCACTGAAGGCAATTACATAAGTTATTTAAAAAATAATTATGTAAAAGCAGGAAATGTCAACGTGCACATTACTTCCTTTCAAACCATTTTCTTGGCAACCAACCCATCTGTTCTACCTCAATCCTTCTTCCAAAAGAGAATTAATGTTCATCTTCATACACTTAACACTTCAGGAAGTCCTGAAATGACTTCACCTACGCAGCATCACCTTCTTTGTGATGCTGTTGCTTTCACCACACTTCACTCTTTTTCTGCTTCTAACTCCGTGTGAATAATTACCATTGTAAACACACTTACACACCAGTTTCCAGAAGAAAAAAAACGGCCGTACTCAATAGCAACATAAATTTGGGTTGTAGATTGCCACACAGCACAGTCACATTGTAAACAACGCTGTCCATGTACAGCTCCGCTGCCTTTGATGCCCAGCCAGAATCAGATCTTTTCAACATTTTCTTATTAAGGATAAATTACAAAACAAACCGAGCGTGCTCGAGCGAGAGGGCCTTGATGGGAACGGTGTCCAGGTGCCAGGGTTTCTTTGTTTGATGTTGATAGAGCCTTTCAAATATTGCAGCCTTTTCTCTGCAGGTATATGAAGACTCAGAATCCATGGTTTTACTAAAAGCATCATTCCTGGGTAAAGCTTACCTGAGGAGAGACTCATACCTTTTGATTTTGCCCGGGCTCACCAGAAGGGATGGCACCAGAGGTGATCGTGTGTGTATTGCGTGTTGGGAGCTACTTTTCAGTGTCACATCACCAGCTGGAAGGAAGAAGATGACCCTGGGGATAATCCAGGTGGATCCTAAGGTCAGCCCATGGAGCAGCTGCCACCACTGCCTTTGGAGGAACATTTCCAAGGTCTGAGGGAGCCAGGAAAGAGCGAGGCATCCCTGGGCTAGGAGCTGTGGGAAGGCAGCTGGACACTGTGGGAGCAGCAGGACACTGTGGAGGCTCTGATCCACCTCCTCACAGCAGCTCAGCTTCTCCTAAGCACGGAGGGAATCTGGCCTTGCTCTCCCAGCAGAGTTTTCCCATGTTCTCTGTACATGCTTACTGCTATAAGCACAATTGTGGTGAATGTTTGTGCAAATCATTAGCTCTGAATCTTCTCGGTACTTTACACATCTTTGTTACTATTCTTAATTTCACTTGTATTTTTGGAAGATACCCCACTTTCCTGGAAGCAGATGCACAATATGGCTCTAATTCACAAACCTGGAAGCCAATAAGAACAGCAAACACTTATGCCTAAAATCATCAGTGAAGAGCTGACCCCCCGTTATCCGGTCCCAGGGCTCACAAAATGCTCATTGCTGCACGTTTGTGCAATGTATTTTTAAAGCAGGCACTGTTTAAAACACGCACAATTAATATTAACAAAGACCTGTCGTTCTCAGTGCGAGTGGCTGGAACGAGGGCTGCCTTCTGTCTGGTGTGCAGTGACCTTTTGATGTATTTTTAGGCACTGTCCTATAAGTAATGTGTCTTGCACGAATTACTTCTGCCCAGATATAAAGCAACATTAACCAGGGGAGGGAGAGAGCAACACGGGGGGGAGATTGTGTTTTCTAAAACTGGGAGGAACAGAAAATTACCAGGTTTTATAAGAGGATTTGTAAACTGAATCATTTTCTCTCTCATACAGGCCCATGGATAAGGGCATTCACAGTGGACTGAAGCGTAGTGTGATTCTCCCATTTTTGAGTAAAGAAGATTGCACCAAACAGTTCCTTGCAAGAAAAACAGAATTAATAAAATCCACTATATATTTGATTAGAAATATTTGTGTCTCCCAGGGAGGATGAAGATTAATTTAGATAACTACCAAAAACTTTCAATCTTCGTAACTTTAAGCTAAAAACTAAAGTTAGGAGAAACCTGTGTGGAAAAATACTGTGGGAAGTGATTGCTCTCCCAGGCACAGGAAAAATCAAACTGCATGATGTTCTGTGGTATATAAGTGGCTCACATAGTTATGTATCAATATATATCAATACTGGGAAGGTCTAGGAAATTACATGAAAGATTAGGACAATATAAGGTTGTGAAGAAAACAAAATAAGCTGCATTTAACTGCCAACTAAAAAAAATGGGTTTGTCTGTGTGGTTACCCCACAGACAAAAAGCTAAGGTACCTGTTTCTACCCACTTACAATTAGATAAATCAAGTGTCAGAGATTAATTCTCTGCATCTGAAAGAAGAAACATGATCTAAGCTGGCTTTTTAATTTATTTAGTGAAGATTTCTGAAATTAAAAAAAAAAAGTAGGGGAATAAAACTCAGTGTAGAATTACTTCTGATGCAGAGGAAAAAACAGGATATGATTGCATAAAGGATCACTTACTTTAGGTGACACTGCCAGACAGTTTCCTTTCCTGGTACATCACCATTAGGTTCCTTATGACGCTCATTTCTTTAAAAGTCACCCACAAAGGCCCCATGACAACAAAATGGCTGGGTTTAACTGACACTAAACTATGAAGAAATAAAAAAAAATAATTCCCATTAAATCAGATTGAGAGGTGTAGTCTGTGGCAGTTTTTCATTTAAGACTTGGATAATAAATTCCTCTGGTGTAATGGTGCCACCAGCAGATAATAGTTAGAACTGGTTTTAGTTGTAAAACCTACACGGATACAAATTTCTCTGTGTAGGTTATTTAGGCTTGCAAGAACATATCCTTTAATTTTTTAAAAACAATATTTCGATAAGAACATGGAGCTGAAAATTGGTTCTAAATGTGATCTACCAGTAGATAAAATTTTGGATTCCTAATCATCAGTGTAAGCTCCTCTATGATTTATAAAGACAGGGAAGTGTTGGGGACAGCATGCAGGGTTTTCCCACAGTAAAAACTGGTGATTTTTCATGCCCAAACAACTGACAAACATTGGAGCAGTAACAACAACATTAAACTGTGAGAACTGAATGACTGGAACTCCTCAGTTTTGTCTGTATGAACACTGACCTGATAAACACTGAATATCTGAGTGGAGCAACTCCTTTTGTCCACAGAGATCCAGGATCCATCATTTCTGCTGCAGAGGGACAATTGAGAGGACTTGTTCCTCCAGCCACTGCAGAGTCGACATTCCCAGCATTTACTGTCACCTTTTTATCTACAGTACCATCATTACATCTAAAATCATCACTTCTCACTCATATTTACTTAGAGGGTTTAGGAATTTGGAATATAATTACAGTGGGAGGAAGTCCCTGCCATTCAGGTTTGGATTTCCTTTCAGACAAGGAAGTGGGAGTTAGAGCATGGTGGCAGCAACGTCATTGAACTAAACTCAACTGCTCCAAGAGTTACTCCAGACTGAAATACAAATAGGGCAATATGAGAACCAGATCAGTTCTCAGCATTTAACACAAGCCTTCCATCGGCTGATTTACACATCTGGAGTGCAAGGATATTGGTAGGAAACACACAAATTCTGCAATCCTTTACAGCCACAGCCTCTCCCTGTGTTGCTCTCAGGTTTAATGGAGCTAATCTGGAGCACTCCTGGCTGCCCTGCAGGGCCCCCAGTGCTCAAACCCGCAGCTGAAAGTCACTGTCCCCCGTTGTGCACTCACACCACTGCACCTGCATATTTTATTTCTCACACAAAAGGTCAAAAGCTTGCCAGCAGGCTGCCTGCCTCCTCAGACACACAATGTGTGCAGAAAAATAACTCCAAGGAGCTGCTTGCTGTAATTTCCTGCAATTTAAGACTATTTATTTTTAAAACTTTTGCTGCCAACCTCCCCCCATCTGACTGTCACCCTCTTGCTGAATTTCACCATCAGAACATAGTAATTTATTAGCGATCAAATCCAACCGGTTATTTGACTGTCTTGGTTTTAAATACTACTCAGGCTTTTTAGGCTTTTTAGCTCTGAATCCTTCGGGCTCTCTATAATTAATGCTCCTTTAGCAGAGGCAGCGAGGTGCTGGCTGTGCACAGCCGCCGTTAACCCTTTGCTGAGACCACCACGACCCCACAGCGAGGCAAAGGGGTGGCCACGAATGATCCACTCCATTATTTCTACTTCTGGCATTTGGGAATTAATCTTTCCTAGAAGTCGGATGAGTACAGCCACCCTCTACCCACATGATTAGAAACTGCTCTGTGCTTGCAAATGTTAATTAACAGATGGGGGGGGTCGCACCCACACGTATGGCATTTGGGGAACTTCCACAAAGCTTTCGTGGCAGCTGAAGGGATTTGAGATGAGAGAAGGGGGATGATCAGGTGGAAGGCTGGATATCTGCAGTGTCAGGCATGCATATGGTGGCTGCAGTGGTGCTGCAGCAGGAAAGGTGGGTGGGAGAACCAGGGACAAGCCAGCAACTGGGCCACTTCCTGTGGAATGGGACCTGGGGGTCCTGGTGGCCAAAAAGCTAAGTATGGGTGACCAGGGAGCTGTTGTGGCAGAGAGCCAACAGGATGCTGGGCTGCACCAACAAGGGCGTCACCAGCAGAGATAAAATCATCATCCCACTCAATCCAGCACTTGTCAGGCCTCACCTGGAATACTGAGTTCAGTTCTGGTCCCTGCTATGCAAAAAAAAAGATGTGGAAAGGCTGGAGATGGCCCAGAGAAGGACCACAAAGATGATCAAAGAACTGGGAAGATGCCCCATGAGGAAAGACTGAGAGAACTGGGGTTGTTCAGCCTTGAGAAAAGAAGGCTTAGGGAGACCTCCTCACCACGTTCCAGGCTACAAAGAAGATGGAAATTCCCTTTTTACAGGGAGTCACATGGAAAAGACAAGTGGCAATCAGTACAAGTTACTCCTGGGGAGATTCCACTCGGACACAAGTGGGAAATTTTTCACAACGAGAACAATCAGCCATTGGAAAAATCTCCCCAGGGGAGTGGTGGATTCCCCAGTGCTGGACACTTCTAAGACTCAGCTGGACAGGATGCTGGGCCAACCTGTCACGGCTGTGCTTTCGCCTGGAAAGGTTCAATCACGTGATCCTTGAGGTCCTTTCCAACCTGGTATTCTATGGCTCTATGAAAAATATTTATGAGTAAATACTGAATTTATTCCTACACTGAAACATAATCTCCTGTGCTTTTTAGGTCAATATTATCATAGCCCAGAGAGGTCAAATAGCAGATATTTGGCAAGAAGTAAAAACTGCTGCACGGTAAAAGGAGGTCGACAGTGGAAAGGACATTTTCCTTTAAATTCTAGCTTCTTGTTACCATACTTTTTTTCCTCCAGCTATATGACCTATAGCCATGAATGGCAAAAAAATATAAGCTGTAAGAGGAAAACAACAATAGTAATCAAGGTCTACTCTCAGATATATATTTTTTCTATTGAATATTTCATAGTTAGGAGGGCTGAATTTGACCTTGAAACATTCCAATAATCTCTCGTAAAACAAATTCACAGAAAAATTACTGTATTTGATATTTACTTATTAGAAATTGCAACTGCCATTGGAATTCTAAAGGGGCTGCCCTAAGAAAGCCTTGTCCTTTTCTGGGTGAACTATTTAAGGCAGTATCCTTGACTGAACTTCCAGCATTTTAGCTAATTTGACCATGTTTGTCTTCCACCCAAAGGACTCCCAGCAAAAATAGCTGCCAGAGCTCCTGTGCAGCAGTGGACTCAAGAACTCTGGTTTTTGCAGTTCTCTTCTGCTGTATTTTAAGAAGATTTTTTCCCAAGTCTCTTATCAAATGGCTCTTAGTAGTGACAGATATGTTTGGTGTAAGCCTGTTAGTTTCCCACGAGCAAGAGCTTTGGGGAGACTTTCAAGAGTGTATTTGAATTATAGACACTGAATGAATCATAAATAAATACCAAGATCTCTGGTAGGCACAAAATACTGCTTTCTGTTTTGATGAATAAATGGCAAAAGGCATAAACCAAATGACCATAATATCAGATTATTGTTGTTATTTAACTAATGTAAAAAATGCAAAATTCTACTCTGAACCACACATTTGTTATTTGAAAGGAATTTCCACCAAAGAAAGCAATTTTACAGACTGCATGCATATTCTACTGGACTAAGTGGAGTCTGAAACCTATAAACAATTTGTACTAATCTAATTATAAATGTACTAATTTGTGTTGGCACAAGACCATGCTACTACCTACTTATTTCATAACAGTAAAGACAAGTTTAAATTAATACTTGCATGAGAGGTATATGAGGTAAAACCACTGTGTGTCTGACAGCACAGCTTTCATCAGTGTGGAAAATCCCAGCAATTTCACTGAATAAAAAAGAAACCTGACTGGATAAATTGCAACAGGAGAGCAAAGCTTTGTTGTTATCCCTACACTGGGGTGTAGTTTAGAGACAGCTCTTCTCTATCACACTTGCTTGGGGTCAGCACAGAAAAATCCAGGAAGGAGGAAATAACAGCAGATTAAAAACCACTAAAGCAGTTTCCAGAAAATGTTCTGCCCCTGCCTTTGTGTCAGCGTGGGTCTGAAGGAACATGCCTGAACCTGCAAACCAGCCCCAGAGAGCATCGGAGAGGAACCGGCCTTTGTTAGAGCAACACCGGGTTACCCCTGCACTTCTTCCTTCTGTCAGCCCCTGGGAACCACAGAAAACCGATCCAGGGAGTGCACACAGCCTGAGAGGGGAGTGGAAGTGACTTTCATAAACAGAATCGTGTCATGCTGGATGCTCACTCACCTTCCTCACCAGTGGCTGGGTAATCACGATCCTTTGTGGAGCTTTGACAGAAAACGAACACTGCAGCTTCTTGCACGAGCAAAGATTTTGCTTCTCATCCCTTGGGCCTCTCTGGTGAAAGAAAAATTCCCGTATGGGCAAAGGAACAGTCTATTCAAATAGGAAGTGTTGTGTGTTAGACACAACACTCAAACAGTTTGAGGTAAAAAACCACAGTCTGATCATTGTATTTGAGTTAATTCCTGCCTTTTCAATTCCCTCTTACTGAGCACAACCTCTGTTTAGCATTTCTTATTCTTCCTATAATAAAGTCCTAAGTGCCAAGGGCTGACTGATTGATAATGGTGTTATTTCCCTAGTTTCACTCAGCAATGCAGCCACAAAGCTTTTGGATTTCTGAGCCTTGTGAAGGGGTGGAAAAAAAGTTAATTTTGTGGCAGGGCTGCTGCTTGTGTTCTGTTACTGTTCACTCTCCAACAGAAAACGTTTTTGTATTAAATTGTAATGAAGTCACTGGACAAACTCAGGAAAAACGAATCAATCACCATAAGAAGAAGATGCAATATTTCAAGTTAAATATTATGAATTATGTATACTCATTCATGCTGCTTATTGATATTTGTTGTGAAGTAACAACAGCTTGTGTATTCATCAAAGGATTTAACACTAAATGGTAATTTTATGTTTAAATCACAATTACTTCCCTGTTTCAGAATGGGACTATTTCTTTATTCACCTACCAACAGGAGAAAACACGGTTTGATTGAGGAAAAAAAAAAATCAAAATAACTTTCTCCATTTCTATCTCGTGAAGGAACTTCCTTGATTTGAAGCATAGGATGAAGTTCACCGCCAAGTACAGATTTACCAACAGCCACTGCCTGATGCTCTGTGAGAGGAGCTGCATCCTCAGGGTGCAATTACAGCAATTATCTGGATGGATCTTCTCATCAGTGACCTTTGACTCATCCCCTACGAACTGTCAGTCTTCATCACCAGATGGGGAAAGCAGCTCTATTGTTCGCACTCATCAGCTGCTTCTGAGAGGAGGAACCCCCCGAAGCACAGCCTGGCTGCCCACGGTGCCCTCCCACAGCCAGCCTGCAGAGGGGCAGCCCCGGCAGGAACTGCAGCTCCCTCCTGGCTGCTCTCCTGGCAGGATGATCAGCAGCACCCCGGACACTCCTGCATCCCTCAGAGGCATTGCAAGGAAAACAGAAAAACATCACTTTATATCCAAAGTACAGGTGTACTGCCTAATCTTGAAAGGTGGGATTTGTTGGTTGTGCATCACTCTTTGGAAGTTTGCCCCAAAAGAAGAGACAGCTGTCTCGCTTTGCATCCAACTAGAATGAATTCACTGAACTAACTGAATTTACCATAAACTTACATCTCTGCAAAGAGGGAGCACAGTCTTACCTTAACACTATTATGACATTTATTATCCCACAGTTTTTACTGAAGCAGAACTCCTGCAAAAGTTTTGTCAGAGGGCATGGCCTGGAGGGCACAGCTCACGTAAAATTAAACAATTTCAATTTACAGTCAGTAAAGCTCAATGATGAAGGAATAAACAACTCCGTTCAAGCAGCAGGACATTTAAAATGGGATTGGCAAACACCAACTATAAACAGCTTTACAACTTTCACTTTGCAGTGAAACAGCTGATCAGTTCCTGTAACAAAAGGAAAAATCACCTTTGCCTTAAAGGGACTTTAACTTAGTTCTCTCAGCTTAAAGCTCTTCCAGAAAAAGGATGGCAGTTCCAGGGTTAATTATAATCACCATTAGCTGCTACCTAGCATTTAATTAGTTGGTAATAAAAACAAGGCTCTTTCTTATCAAAGCAATCAGCAATGTCACTCCTTTGCATTCCTCCCATTAGCTGCAAATGTTGTTATGTGCACAGGGCAGGGATAGAACCAATAATAGTCAATCTCAGAAAAAAAACCCAACCCCAAAAGCTAAAAAATAAAATAATTTAGAGAGGCAACTCAAACAGTCAACTACCGAAGGAGATCGAAACTAAATTCTTCATTGTCAAGTGCCAATTCAAAGTGAAAACAGATTGAACCAAAACTGTCCAAAAACGCTTTCCCATTTTGTAACGCTCACACCCCAAACGCCAGACAGAGCCCAGCTGTTTCTGTGACTGACTTCAAACAATAGCTGGGCTGTTCAAAAGTTTAAAAGCTGTTTAAAACAGGGAATGATGCTGGCCTGAAGACATACTGTATTAAAGCAAGTTGCTTTCAAATGCACATCCAGTTTCTCCAACAAAACAAAACCGAGCTATTAAACGCAGTGGAAGTCACCGCTAGAGCCATACATAACCCGTCAGCCATAATTCAGTCACCCGTTAGGGACTGCATGGAGGGAGCTTGCATTCAGAGAAACACAGCAAAAGGGGCCCCTGTTTGTAGCAAAGGAAAGTGTTTTTCATTGCACTCTTCCTAGTTTGGAAAGGCCTTAAGACTATGGAGTCTGTGTCTCCTTTTTGGACCTTCCAATTACCGCCAGATGAAACTCTGTGTTTGCTCCTTCCAAGATGCTGCACACCACTTGTGCCCATGGCTGTTAGTCATGCTGCCACAGTGCCTTCCTATCAGCTTAAGCACTGACCTTTATGAAGTTATAAATGTTATTTCAGCTTTAATATTCCAATTTTAATGTCTCTGGAAGTGATTAACAGCACTAGCTTTATGTCTTTAGGTCCTTGCCTATTTGCTCGCCACCTTCTGCTAATGTAACTTAATCATCACATGCTGCAGCACCCCAGGTTTCTATTTCTGGTTCAGTGAGGTTGAAGTAGTAATAAGCAGAGCATACTGTATCATCAGTGGGTTTCATTGCTCCTGAAGGCAAGAGGATTAAATCACAGATTCATTTTGTTCTGTGTCATCTTTCTCATCTGTACAATGGAGACAACCCAGCTATGGCTGAGAGACAGAGAGGCTTCCTCACAACAACAATTACACTCCCGTCTGTTAATTTTTTGTCAGTTATCTTTGCAGTATAGTCGTGAGGTTGTTAAATAACCAAACTCATGCAACTAACAAAAAAGTTATCATGGCAAAGATCTTCAGGAATGTGCCGACAGACAGCAGACATGTTTCCCCGATCCAGACTCAGCAGTCAGCAAAAAGATTTGAAAGACAGGAAAGAGACTAGTTTGGATACAAAGGAGAGGATGGCAGGAACGTCAAGATGACAATTCAAGAAAATTTCTTGGAACAGTCACAAAAATGGAAATCAGCTGGAAATCCACCATTTCCTCATATACTCTCCAAGAATGAAGCTTAGACAGTGACTAAAGACCATTTCATGGTAAAATGTTACGTCACAGCCTGAGAAGTCCTAGTCCTTGTGGTGATGCTGACTGTGCACCATTTCCACACCGTTCAACACTTAACTTGGAGAATATATAAAAGAAATCTACCGGATTTGACAAGCTCTTCCTTTATCAAAAGGCCAGCTCACTCCTCATGGCCTGTGTGCCCACTTCACCTCACCTTAAAGGACTTTTTAAAATTTACCTAACAAATCTGTTGCTTGTTAAAAGCCCTAAAATCACATCAAGTAAAGATTTCTTAGATAAGATGCTTAAATTATCAACAAACAGTAACTTTCCTGATATGTTAAAAAGATTTATCAGCAACAGAAAATACATTAACATGCCCTGTTAACAGTGCACCTGCCTTGCACCGGTGGCACTGACCTCACCTTCCATGGAGCCAACGCAGCCAAAAGGAAAACACAAACACAGCAAAGGCACCTGCAGAGCTGAAGAGGTGTCACAGTCAACGAATGTGGAGGGACCAGCTGAGCCTGTGCCAGCCCCACCGGGAGAAAATTCCCATTCCAGGCACAAGAAGGCAGCCCCATCCCATCCCAGCTGGGCTCCAGCAGAAGACAAGACAGCCGTGCACGCCCCATCCTCTCTCCTGCTTGGGGTGACAACACTTTGTAGTGAATTTAGGACTTAGTAACCTGCTAAGGGAAAGAAAGAGCTCTTTTTATAGCGCCTGGACATGGCCAAAGTGATGGAGGGACGCGCCGAGGGAAACTGAGGCAGCAATTCCAGCAGCGCGGAGCGGCTTCCCTTGAGCTCCCAGGCGGCGGCCCCGTGCTGCCACCTGCGGGCAGCGCCGGGAATGACCGCTCCGGGACCACCACCGGGAATGACCACGGCCGGGAATGACCGCTCCCGGAGCAGCACTGCCCATGAACTCTCCCTGCAGGAACACCGGAGCCAAATTCCAGTCTCGGCTCCTTCTTCTCATCCCCTTGGAAGAGTCCAGGATTCTTTTGAGATCAGTTCTTCCAAGTTTCAGAATGCAATTCATTCCAATCGACACATCGCTCACTTCCACAACGTCACATGTCAAATTTTAGCATCACTGAAGCAACTCTTGTGTCAAGTCTGTTTTATTACAGAGCCTAAATAGTAAAAAATGTATCCAAAGACCTGTTTTAACTCTTTCTCTGCTTTTTATCTGCTGGGTCTGTGCAAAACTACATTTCCTCACACATTAACTCTTTAAAGCATAGACAATTTCAGCTTGCAGAGGAAACTCGGAGTGCAAGTTTCCTCTTCTTTCCCAAATAACTGAATTATCTCAGAACACTCTTACATAATGCTACAGAACACTCCAGTATTATCTCTTCCAGATATGATTAATTCCTGTGTATTTAACTCCTCCACAATTAGTAAATTAAAATATTTTAAATTTGGCATCTGTTCAGAATATGTATTGCTTAAAAGATATTAATACATACCTACTGGTCTAAAATATGTGAGTAATACAATGAAATTAAATTATCTTTGTAAAATATAAATCAGAATAGTGATGCAAATATTTGCATTTGCATAGTTATGCAAATTCTTAATCATGAAGAACAATCACTGCTGTTAAAAAGCATGAAGCCACCAGGAATGGCTCCTGAGGAGGTCAAAGCATTCTTTCTTGATTTCCAAAATGACACATTTTAGCTTCTAACTACTGAAATAATAATTTGAAAGTTCAGAGATAAAAATACCTTTTATTACTACATTCACATTCCACTTTATGTAGTCTGATTTTTAGATGTCAGCACAGAATGAGTCAGCTTTGTTATTAACAATTCAAATGAACAATATATATTCAGCAAATTGATCAAGGAATTTAAACAACTTCTAAAATTAATTTTAACCAAGAAATCTGCTGCTTAGAATTTATAACACAAATGGAAACAGCACAACAAGAATAAAGTTAACAATATTATTTAAGCAATTACCACGAACAAAAGTATTCTTAAGTCCTGTTACTGGTAAGAACAAATGAACTTACTGAAATTTTACCAGCATGAAAACAGACACAAACCAATTAATATGAACATTTATAAACACTCAAGTAACAGCTCTGTAATGGAGAGACAAAACCAATGAGGAATTTCGATGAATTCAAGCTCTCTGACTTCTCAGGGTTTGCTACAAAACTGGACAAGGTTTCTGTTACCAAGTTGGTAATTCCTGTTCATGC
The DNA here is from genome assembly GCA_013397725.1 of Rhagologus leucostigma. NCBI lineage: Eukaryota > Metazoa > Chordata > Aves > Passeriformes > Rhagologus > Rhagologus leucostigma. The sequence goes on from VZTD01003249.1 coordinate 479,152, forward strand.
CTTTGACTGAGCCGATTGATGAAGGTCTCTTTGGTATGGTCTCTATAAATGAGATTATTCACTGTAGAACAGCAATTATCTCCTGCTAACACCAACATCCTTCCTTATCTGGGGACACTGCGTGGCAGGTAAGATCCTGGCACTGGTTTGGGTCACAGAACAGCAGCTGAGTTAAAGAAGTTATCCTAGAACAGGCACGTAGACACATTACCAAGTGCAGAATAAAGCTGCTATTTTAATAAACTGACAAAAACTTAAAGTTTCATTTTTAACAGGCTATTCAAAGTAAACAAAGTTAAAAGTTGCAGTTGCTGTCAGACTTCAGCTCACCTGTAGTGCACAGCACAGGAACTCTCTGCCCCGACCACATCAGCAGAACCAGCAACCACAGCTTGCCCAACGTGCAAACCCAAACCATTTAATATTGGTCAAATTCCACACCATAACAAAGCTAAACACAGATGTTAATCTTGAAATTGGGATGAGGGCTTGGCACTTCAATTAAATTTACTTGTTACACAACCCAATATTATTAATATTTGTTAGTTATGCTGGTGCTTATTTATAATGAAATGTAACATATGAATAGCAGCATTAAAGATGAATATTTTAAAAGTATTTAAGATTTTATGAGCAGGCTTCCAAGTATTAATTATAAATGACAAAAAAAAGTGTGAACAGTGTATAAATGGCAATTGTGATCACTGTAATGAATCATAAAAATTAATAGTACTTACTGTAATGACTCTAGTTAAACCCAGTAGTTCCTATAACCTAAGGAAAGTTAGAGAATTGTATTTGACAGATAAACTTTTTTCTGATTTTTAAGTATACTATAAACATGAACTTTCCTAAATAATACAACTGTGCCTTATTGAAGAGCGAATTAAAATCAAAGTTGTGGGTGTGGTTTGGATCTGGTGCCAAATGGAGAATCACAAACTTGCAAGGCTGTTTAAAGGAGGGATGCAGAAAAGAGATCCCACCTGCATTCAAAAAAGAGTTGGCTTAAGGACACAGAAGGTTTGCATTCCCAGAATGTGAGGGTCCTCCACACTTTTCTGACACCCTGTTCCTGCTTCATTTTTGTCACACAGCTCTGTCTGCCCAGTTACCTGAGCTGATAAAAACTTAAGACAAAAGATTAGTTTCTAATTACCAGTAGTATGAGGCATAAAAAACGGTACTTTTTCAGAAAATTGTGTCATGCATTCTATTGCATCATGAATTCTATTAGAAACTAAAGTGTTTGCAGAAAGGAGATTCAGCAAATGTTTCCTTGCATTAAAAAAAAATCATTGCCTTTCATGTGCTCACCTCAGCAAAGTATAAACACTGAAAAACACTGAAATTCAGGCAACTCTCAGTGGTACTGAGGGATAAATTTGCCACTGAGGGATAAATTTGCCTCAGATCAGTCCGCAATTCTGTGAGTAAAGCTGGAAAAAACCAAATGCAAGGTGAAAAAACCTATCTATTCTTTAATAAATGACTCTGAAATGAGCTGGTTTTCCCCATTCTGTTATTACATGTATGTAAGAAACCAGCTGAAGGTCCCCTCTAACTTTCACACTTCGCAATGGTATTTAGGCTACACAGTAGAAACTGCAGCAGGAAGAAACACGGAAGGGCTTCAACAGCTTCCAACCAGCACCTTTTCTACCTTTCTAACTGGAGGTAGTTCCACTTTGAACTGCTCCGTTACAACTACTGAGAACAAGGAAGACCAGTCTGTTTGTGCATTATTTGTCCATCACATTGAGAATCCATTCCATGAGTTGCTTCTGTTTTGTGTTCCCTCGGAGCTGCTGTTTCTGTCCCATCTAAAACAGGAACAATCTCACTGGCACAATGTTCATTTTTCACAGTAGAGTCATCTTGGAATGCTTTCAGGGCAACTTTGAAAAAAAAATTTAAATATTGGGATGATTAACCAGAAAGACAAGTAAATATTTCAATAAATTTAACAAGTATGCAGTTTAATTTAGTGGAGAAAATGCTGCCAACATGTAACTACAGCACATCTTTTATCTTACACTTTACTTGGGGAATGAATATATCTTCTGTTGAATATTACATTACAAGCCATATTACTGAGTGTGGTATTCTCACAGAGGAAAACTAAGCATTATTTAACTGGAAATTTAATTTATGCATCCTTTTTCTTTTTTAATTATTAGCAACAGCAAATCACTGACAGCCCCAGTCTCACAAGTCATCATCTGCAAAGCCACACTGAGGATCCCACAGGCCCCTTCAACTTGTGCAAGAAGTGGACAGTGATATATAAACACTTGCAAATGTCAACTTTGGGGAAAAACCTTCTTTTTAGGTTTTATGTGAGTCAATTAATGAACTGAATATTTGCATGAACAACATCTGAAGATACATTATCACAGCTCTAGAAAATCAAGCTTTCAGATGAATGTATTTACGAGATATCAAAAAGAAACTGTTTGCATGTAGGACAACATTAATAAACAGCAAAATCTAATTACTGAAAAAACATAAACACTGCAGCTGTAACACTTCTCTCTAACCATACCATTACAGCCTCACCAGTGAAAACAGAAGTGTCAATGCTAATGTAAACTCAGCTGCTGATATATATTCATTAGATTCAGAAAAGCTCCAACATTTCTTCTTCTCACCACGTCAAATTTTCTCTCAGTGCAGACACAATCTGATAAACCAAAAGGTGAGGTTTAGGGACATCTAGGCCTAAGGTGTATCTCCATTCTTGTCTTTTACTCTACAAGAATCATCCGAAAGCATTGCTAAGGAGGGAGTTTAGGAACTCATTTGCAGGAGCAGGGAACAGCCCAGGATGGTACCTGTGCAATGACCCAACTCACACGACAAGAATTTCTGACACACAATAAAGCCTACTCTGAAGTGTTCTTCCATTATTAGCTTCACTGTGACACAGTAATTAAGCAGCAGGGAAGATTCACTGCCTTAGCCTTTTAGTCTTGATTCTAATTTACATGATTAAATTCTGACTTAGTCACTGATTACCTTCTGGCTTAACACGCTTCGGGTTCTCATGGATTTTGTTTTTGCCTTTGCTTCCTTTTCTGGGTGTAGCAGTTTTTGCCCTCACCAACCCACAGTTTTCAGCATGCTTACACATATTACTCTGTTAGCATAATGAAGAACAAATATATCAATCAAATACTAAGCTATGTAAGCAATTTAACACACACAAAGCAAATACGGTTCTGACAGACAAATTTTGGAACACTAAGTGGAAGACTGACTTGGTTAACAACTTCCATAAAACTCCTGAAGACTTTCCAGAATATATATTAAAATTCTGCTCTAAAAGAACGTTGCCATTTGGTGGGTATAAAATAAAATTTATCATTTTCTGGTCCCTGGATAAGCAATAAAGTTTTACATGTAAAATCTGTATGTGGAAAAAGGGCCACATTTACTTTTATACGCGCACAGTTAACCCAAAATGAGAACATGTTCTCACTGCATATGGTTTTGAAGTGAATAATCATTTCTTACTTTCCTTGCTGAACTGGTCCTAGCTATCCTAAAACTACTCTTTAAAATAAATTTTTCACTTCAGAGCGAATTTATTCTGCATCACCGCTGAAAATCACATTTCAGGCTCAAATACTATATTTTGTTCTTTATCACAACATCCCTGAAAGTGATTGCTCTTTATATTTCTAAACAGTCCATATACAAAAGATTTATCAAGAAGATAGACTCATCTTTCCCAGATTTCAATTTCACTTTATTTGTGAAGGATCTACCCTGGAAATAAGCACCAGTACATTATTTCAGTTGGACTGCAGTCACGAAAGTTTTATTTTCTTAAGGTAAACATAACCCCAAAGCCAACTGTACCTTGCAGCACCACCACCAGAGTAAGCAGTATTTTCTCAGGGAACTGAAATACCTGGTTACATGTGCAGCTGCACTGAGCACATTTGAACCTTTTCTCATTCCTGTGAGTCTTCCTGTGCTGAAGGAAGGCGTAGCGCTCGTGGAAAGCCGCTTCACAGTCCCTGCACTTCACTGCCTCTTCCATGTAGGAATGCAGATTCCTCAGGTGGACACCTGGACAGTTATTCAAAACAATTCATTGAGGTTTTGATTTCCACGATTTTGAACAAGAGTTGACCCCTGCATAGCCCTGAGTAGAGGAAAACACAAAAGAACCTTCCGTGCTCTCTGCTGTAGGGGTAAAATAGACAAATTAGTTTAAGACTAAACAAAAGTTGCAGCAAGATGTTGTAACTTCCCAAAAAATCAAGCAGTTATAAGCCTGAATCGTACTGATTTCAGTGGAAATCGTTTAACAAATCAAATACTTCAAAACATTCCAGTTTTAATATAGCTTTTTCACGTATTGCTGGAAACTTAGAATTCTATCTAGGTTTTGTTGTTACAGGTCAGCTCTATTGCCTCCAACACCTCTGAAAAACAGAAGGTCACAATGCCAGAGGTATGAAGAAAATTTAAAAAAAGAAAAAGCTAAATCTTTGCTACTTTGCATTTTAAACAAATGAAAACATCAACCACAAGATGTCACCACATCTCCTTGCACGAGCAACTTACCTGTAAAACTATGAATACATTCTACTTAAAATATTCTGTGACAATATGAAGTCAGATAGAATATATTTGGTGAAATTTTGTGAAAATTAGAGATTTCACTTCTACTTATCTTCATATTTTATTTTCAGTGTTTTCCTTTCAACTCACCCAAATCACTTTTTCGGGAAAGAAAGGTACTACAATGTGGACACTGGTGTTTTGGCACATTGTCTCCATGCTTCTGTAACATATGAATTTTCATGGTACCACTTTGAGTGAATCTGGCTTGGCAAACATAACATTCATAGCGTTTTTCACCTATTAAAATGAAATTAAAATAACATATGCTTAGAAACTCTACTTATTTGATATGAATGCAAATTGCCACAGAACTCAACATCCATGTTCTAACAGCAACAGCTTCCAGACCAACCAAAAGTTAGTATTAGTTGATAGTGCACAAAAGGCCAAACAAGTTTCCAGAAGTTTACATAACTGATTGCAACACAAAATCTTGGCTGAGTCCACAAGTCAAACTGATGAAGCATAAAGCCATGCGTGTAATTCTAAACTATGAATCAGGAACTATTTTAATTATCAACTATTCTGCATTGAATACTTCATGTACAAAAATGCAGAATTATCTTCAAATACGCAAGGAGAGGAAGCCAACAGCTGTAGACCATCGTGATAAGAGTGATACACCACCAGCCATTGATAACGGTGGGAAGGGAAATCAGGAAATTATCTTCTTGCTTTTCTTCCCCAAAAAACCACATCAGGTGTGACTATTGTTAAAAATTACATCAACACTGGCAACTGGCACAGCGCTGAACCAACTCCAGACTGGTTCTGTGGAAGAAGTCCTTGCCAGTAGTGGGTAACACTCCTGAACTCTTCCAGTTGGACTCTTGTGGTGACTCTCATAAAAAAATAATTCACTTTAATTGCACCAAACTGTCTCAAGATATGAACCAATGCGTGACAAGTGGGGATATTTGGAAAATTTGATTCAAACCACGCTGTCACACTCTGACTCAACCTAAAACATTAATCAGAGAACAAATTACATATCATAACTGAGCCAAGTTAAACCCTGAAGTACAGGAGTGATATGCACTGCCCACCGAGATGACTTGCACGCTACAGAGCTATGACAGGAACACACTGCTTTCAATATTAAAGCAATTTAATTCTTTGCTGACCAAATTAGCTGCTGGCAATCCGGGGTCACAACAATATCCATGTTCTGAACAGATATTTAAAAATCTCTCATAGATACATCTCCATGTAAAATCAAGTAATTGACAAATAAAACTGATAACTTGACCCACAGAAAATGAATTATTTTTCTAATATAAAAGAAGGAGGAGGAGCAGCAAGACTAACTACTAGCACTGCTGGGCTTCCAACAGCCAAATCCAGAACACTGAAAAAGAACATGTTTTTCAGGTGTGTTTTTACTCCAAATCACAAATAAAAAAAGGGCTAATTTTGAGGCTGAAATGAAATCCTACGAACATTAAGCAGCTGAGGCCCTAGACTTGATCATTAGCCCAGAATCCTACCTGTGTGAGTTAACATGTGCCTTTTCAGTTTATAGGCATCTTTGCTTGCATAGCTGCACTGGTCACAGGGGTAGGGCCGCTCTCCGGTGTGCGAGCGAACGTGGCGCCTCATTTTGCTGGCCTCAGATTAAAATAAAGAGATTTTCTAAAGTAACATCTACATTAGAGATATATCTAATTAAAATAAAAGCAATTTTACATACGACACCTACTGCAATTTAAAACATTGCATTAATCCCAGAATTAGCACTCTCACATCCGTGTTCTTTCCTGCACAATCAGCCTGTTGTGGTCTAAGGACACTTCTGCACTCTTTCCCCAGATTATCTTACTTCCATGTTTAGTGCCCACATTAGCAAAAGGGGAGATTTTATGACAGGAACATAAAAGATAGCACTTTAAAAAGAGGATACCTACTACTGTCAGGCTACTTGGATATACAAAACTTAAAATTCTTTGAAAACACTCAGGAAAATAAATGAAAGACCAACCTCATTATCCAGAGTCTATTCACCTTCAAGTCCCAATGAAGCACTTTTGTTGCCAAGTTTAATTCAATTCTATTTTTTTATACTATTTTTCTGATATGTTCTACATAAATATTGCAGGTGTGGGATTAGGAGTTACCAAATGTTCAGTTCCTCCATTTCTAAACACAATTAATGAATTCACTGCTAGATGCTTTCCAATCTACACCACTATTCACCTAAATAATACGAAACATGACTGCCAACCTTTGCTACACAAAAGTCAAATATCTTGCATGGCAGTACCAGGGAGCTCCTTCAGCTTTTTCATTCAGGTAAAGCTTACAAGAATGAGAGTTCTGTACCACCAGAGAATGCTGAATAGCTCCTTATTGAAACAAGGGAAAGAACAGGATAATTTCATATCAGCTGTCAGGGTTTTTAAAGATGCAAGATAACCTAAATTTAATTATTAAGATGAGGTGCGTGGAATAAAGTTCAGGTTTGCTTACAGCTTTAGATGTGGACACAGCACAAATTCAGATATTGAACATCCACTAAACTGTGACAGTGATTCAATCACAGGTGCATTTCTGAAAGCCTGTGCACCCAATTCAATTGCAATTTCCAAGTGCACCCTTAAGCAGACCCTAAAGTTTTTATTTCTTGATTAAGAAAATCCCAATCCTGGAAAAAACCCAAAACATCATCAAGTATGTATATAAACCCAATACATGACCTTCATTTTAGACATTAGCTGGTATTGTCCTACAGTACATGGAATGTAGTGCAAATGAGGACCAAGTATGCTTGTGGAGGACCAAAAAGTCCAGCAGCAATTTTAGCATAACAAAATAGAAAATGCTCTTAAAATGCAACTAGTTAAAAAACCCTAAATAATTGTATGAATATTAATCTGGAGCAACACAGTTGCAAATATCACTACATGGACGAAGTAAGGGTTCCAGGAATTCAAGTTACTTGCTCCTTCTCTTCAGGGTGACGGGGATGAAAAGAGGTGCACACAAATGAAATGCAATGCATGGCACCACAAAGCTGTAGCCATCAGCCACCTTGCAGTAACACTGCAACAACCTAACACATAAACACAATCCATCAGTGTGTCCAAGGCCATCAGCAGAGCCTGGACTTCTCAAGGTTAAAAATGTGGGCAAAAATTCTGTGTACATTAAAATCTTGGCACATGAAAGTCCCCAAACCCTCCCAAAAGATTCACTAAGGCTGTACTTACTTCTACACTGGAGTATTCACATATTGTGCACTTGAAAGGCTTCTCTAAAGTGTGTTTGTACCTCCTGTGTCGTGAAAGCTCCCCCCGGGTCACAAAGGCTGTGTCACACTCACTGCATTTATGGGGTTTGTTCCCTGCAAGAATACACCATTAGAATTCTATTTAAAAACACAGCAATGTGATGTCTGCCTTAAATCAACATGCAGAATTTTTTAATAGAACCTTTTCTCATATTCTGATTTCTTATATACAATAAACCATAGAACGATTTGGGTTGGAAGGGACCTTAAAGTTCATTTTGTTCTACCCCCTGCCATGGGCAGGGACACCTTCCACTATCCCAGGCTGCTCCAAGCCCTGTCCAACCAGGCACTTCCAGGGATGGGGCATCCACAGCTTCTCTAGGCAACCTGTGCCAGTATCTCACCACCCTCACAGTGAAGAATTTCTTCCACATATATGCACACAATTAAGTTTATTATAAACGCAATTTATCACTTTGCTTCATATATTTATACACCAAAATGAAAACATCACAGAACATTCTATTTTGCATGTAGGAATGAAGCACAACTAAAGTCACTGTTCAGCTGACAAGAATTGTTAGAATGGTACTTAACAAAATAAATTCACACACAGAATTCCTAACTACAGACCATATCTTTTCAGTGTGGAACGCCAAAGAAAATCAGAGGAATTTCCGAGCATAAAATGATCACAGAACACAGCTCTAAGGCAAAGTCACTTGCCTGTTAATTCAATTTTGAAGACAGTACGGAAAATGAAGTATTTTCAAGCGTGAGGTACCTGTGTGTGTGTTCACGTGGTTATGCAGCAGAGTTGCTGTACGGAAGGCCTTCGGGCAGAGGTGACACACGTGACGTTTCTCATCTGAATGGGTTTTCAAATGACGCCTAAGACTTGATAACTTGACAGCAGTGAATGTGCAGAAAAAACAGCTGAAACATTCTTTTTCTCCTGCTGGAACAAAGACACATTTCCACTGTACATGCCACAAAATAATGATTTTAGTTTTCAAAAACATTACCATTTTCTAAAGAGTCCCTCTAGTCTACGTAAAACTATTTCAAATTTCTACATCAAAGGACTTCATTAAGACTTAAGTGATTTGCCCCCAAAATTGTGTTATTCGTTAGTGACAGAGTATAGAATCTAACCCCAGGAAGCCTAACTCCTACCCTAGCTCTCACCTCCAAAACAGGATGAGACTTCCTCTCTCATACTATCATTAAGACCTACAACCTGTGCAACAAACTTCTTGATAACAACTGTGTAATTAGCACTAAGTAAGTTTATTCAAAGATTCGGAAATGGCAGGTTAAGCTACTCCCAGGAGCTTTCCGGTGCTCCTGAATCTGGAAAGTGCATATAAAAAAATCATGATGTAAAAGCCCCTTTAAAATTACTGGTTGAATTTGAGGGGAAAAAAATCAGTTCTTTGAAGCAGTCAAAGAATAAAGTTTGTGGCACAACAAAAATGAATTTCTTTTGAGAGTAACAAGATTAAATGTGCAACACTTTCAGTTATGAAGAAGATTTGAAACTGTGAAATGGCAAATACGTCATATTTGAACAGTCTTTCCAGAACAGTTGTCTCAGCTCCCAAGTGTGCTCTCTGTAATGCTTTTCACGCTGAGACCAAAATGCATTTTATACAATGCTTTATACCACACAGAGATGTGCAGATAACACTTCACTTCAGTAACAGCAAACAAAACCACTTTACTGTCATTTATTCAATGTGGATTCATGCCCACACAAAGGAACATTGTTAGCTTGGTTAAAACTGCTCAAATGTGCTTCCTATAAAGGCTGTAACTAAAACAGGGGACATTAACAATTTGTACAGTATCCACAGAGAACCTCGGCCAAGATACCTTAACTTCCAGATACAGCACACACATTTACAGACTCAACATCGTTGATGTCATCCAGTTTTTACAGTACACACACACAGTTTCTAGGGAAACAGATGCTTATCTGTTCCCTTCTGAGTCAGTCCTTAACTTCTGTAACACACTTTTACGTTTCTAACATCTTAAATCAGCCATTTTCTGTTACTCTTATTTAGGTTCTGGAAAAGGCTTTGCTGACAGGTATTGATTGATACTTGCCCACCACCCTCTGCTGGCAATGTGGAACCACTCTAAACTCAACCATAAACCCTCAAACAAGCCCACTTTGAAGCTGAATGAGTGAATCAAGAGACTAAATAAATTACTAGGTTTATTCAAAGGCATTTATACAATATTAACTTTGAAATCTCTCTGGAGGTTTCAAATACCACACACTGTTCAAAAGACCATTAATTTCTAAATGCCATCCAAAATGTCTCTCCTGAATACAAGGCAGATGACATCAGCCTGAACAAGATCTTCAAGCACTTAGGGCTAAAATGTATTATTTCTTCTTCCAAATTTCCACAGAATATTAAGACTTAACCTAATCTAAATTTAACAATTACCACTGTGAGTATTTACTGTAAAATTTCAACCTCAATTCAAAATCTCACTTAACACGCCTTATCTAAAAATGAACTACAAAGATTATCAACTTTTTACCTTTTTCCTGATGTGGAGCACAAGCCTCAAATCTTAGATTCTTGAGATTTCTTACAACTGTTTGTTCTGGTGCAGTTGGATATTCCTGACCTTTACTTCCACTGAATAACTCTGACAAATCATCACCCCCTTTGCAGCTCTGACTCTTTGTTTCCCCAACACTGGAAAAAACTTCCTTTCCTTCCCCCTCTTCAGATGGGCTCAGTTGCTGGATGTTATTTTCAAATGCAATGGCATCATTATCTCTGTCAATCTGTTTAAAAAAAAGAGTATGTTTTACAACTTTCTCAATCAAAGGCAGTTGCTAGTGGCAAATCAACTGAACAGCCAACAAAATGCAAGCTACCAATTCATTCTAAATTTCAGTCTTAGATGTGATGGACAAAACTGCAACAAAAAATTTGCATTTACCATACAGCAGCCTAACTGGTAAGTGAAAAATTACTAAAACTGTGCCCTACCTCTTCAAAATTTTATCTAAAATTCGGAGCATCATTTTAAGATTACAGCACTGAGAATACAGAAACCTGTATCTTCATTTTTTAAAGAAAAGATCTAAAATTTCATTTCAGTACATTTATATTTTAAAAGAAAATGAGAAATATGCTCTGGTTTTTTTAGGACCTCTGCAAACTAACTGTAATGCCTTCTTCATCATATGGCAATTAACAATGTTGGGCCACTTCTTGCATTTGCTAAACTTAAATATGACCTACCTCAGAAATTACCTAGTGGTGCATGAATTTCATAAGAAAAAATAGTATTTTATTGTAAGACCAGTATAATAGCTAGCACAGAACAAACACAGTGTTTGCATGTCCTCTTTAATAAAATTCATTTCAAATGGGACTGTATTACACACCCAGCTTAAACAACTACTGCAGCATTGAACTAATTCAATTAAGAAGGGAAATTGTGTGATACCACTTTAGAGATTGAGGCTGTCCAACCAAATAGCACCGAACTGGTGAACTGAATTTAAAACTTGTCTGAATTTCAACAGTTAAATACCACCTCGATAATCTGGTCTCTTCCAACTCAAAATATTCTCTGAACCTAGAAAGCCTAAACTTTTAGCTTGTCCTTTTAAAATGTGATGAAATTATAAAAAGATGTACTAAGGACTGGATACGTAAGCTCAGCAATTTAGAAACAATAATACTGATTAATACTTAAGACAGAACCAAATCGGTGCGATAGTACAAGATAACAGGCAACAACATGTCTCTACTTTCACTTCATCCAGAACTTGTACCTCCATCAGGAGCGTGTCTGGTGGTTTCTCTGTCGCTTTGCTTTCTGAACTCTTTTCCTGCCCTTCTTCTTGCAAAATATGGATCTGCGCCAGCTCCAAGTCATAGAACACGCAGATGCCCTCCCGCAGGGTCAGAGCCATGCCCGGGGGCACGCTGTGCGCCACGGCCTGGCCCAGCCCCGGCAGCGCCACCGGCCCGGCCAGGGCCCCGCAGGCTCCCTCCACGTCCTCCTGCCCTTCACACGCACACCGAGAGTAGCGTCGGCGCTTTCCACCCTCCTCAGGAGACAGGGCCCACTGCGGTCACCGGCTCCGCTCCTCTCGGGTCAGCCTGCTCGCACCACCCTTTCGGCTGCCGGCCTTGGTTTCCCTGCAGCCCTAAGGCCCCGCACGCTGCTGAGCGAACCTGTTCGAGGTTAAACACGAGGGCAAACCAGGGACCTCCAGCACCAGCCCCGCCCTGCCCCGCCCCGCAGCCCCGAACCCTGCCCGCCCTCGCCCTCTCAGCGCTCCTCGGCTCAAGGTCCCTCACGGGCACTGCGGGCGGTTCCCCCGTGGGGAGCTGGGTCCCCTCGGGCCGCGGGGCCGGGGCCATTGTGCCCGGGCTGCCCCTCGAGGGGAGGTGGTAGGGAAGGGGCTCAGCGCCCTGCCGTGCGCCTCGGCATGGCCGCCCTCTGCCTCCCTGTGCTTCTCTCTCAGCAGCGGCTGGAGTGGGAGCCCACTCCTGGGGAGCAGCTTGTGGGGAGCAGCAGCCACGTTTCCGTTCATTCCCTACGAAACACAAAGCCCTGAACCTGCAGAGGTTTCCCTCCCAGTGCAAGGGGTGCCCAGTGCTCCTTGGTCCATGCGCACGGCAAGTCCTGTCAGAGCAGCTGCCGTTTTCTCACCCTCTGAGTGAAGAAGATCTCTCGGCCTTAATTGTAGGCCCTTAACCTTCTGCTCCCACTTGGCTGGAGACCGTGGGGCTGAGCTCAATTGGTTTCTCCGCTTGCAAAATATCTGAAGCACTTGCCATGTTTCTGCAACGAAAGCCTCCAGCCGGGAGCCCTGCGCTGGAGTGCTGCTGAAGGGCCGCCTCATGCTGCCGCCACAGAAGTGTTGTACAAAATTGGCTCAAGTGGCTTTGCAGAGCCAGCGGAGCGATGTATAAGCATCGTTACACTGTACATTAGGCCAGGATTGGTTATTCAATGAGAACAAGTTGAAAGACTTTTTCAAAGGCATTGTGAAAATGTCTTTGAGGTAAACTTGCACAATTTGAGCGACTTAACGTTTAATCTTGTGTACCATTCTAGACTAGTAATTTCCAGCCATCAAACATTTTAGAAAACCCACTTACTGTGAATACTTTATTCTACGCTAGTGCAGAGGACAGATTTGGAGCTTTACCTCTACATATTAGCTCGGTGCATTGCAGGGTACAGCACATTGCACAGGGACTGCAGCCCAGTGTGGTCCACAGCCTGTTAAACTGAACTACTGAACGCTAATCAAAGCCCCAAACCAAGTGGTAGCTTTCCTTGTCTGTGGAAGTAACCCAGTAAAACTGGCATTTGGGAAATATCCGTAGCACAAACAGCAGCCCACACCACTGGCCTTCGAGCGGTACCCGCAAATGAGGTGGGGTTATTGCACCTCATCCTCAGAAACAGCAACTGAAAATCCCATAAACGCCCTTGACAACAACTACTCCTATCCACAGTTCTGTAAAATCTTAAATGCAAAAATAATACAAAATGTTTACATTTAACAACTGCAAGGTAGTCATAACTATTCTACTGCTTGGAATCAACACAAATCTAAAGCAATTATTTAGGTTGGATATGTATTCCAGCAATTTAGGGCTGATATTTTGGTTAGACACCACATTATTCATCATTCATGAATCCGTGGGCTCTCAAAACTAAAGAACAGGATGCAGAGTACACAATATATTCACGTAATTAGCCTGCCAGTAACTGTGGCCAGAGATTTTATTTCTTACACATTTCTGAATCTTTTCAAGTTGCTACGTACACTGTGCAATTATGATAGTTGAAGGGCACTGTAGGAAAAAAGTTTTTATAATAACCCACCATCCTTTAGGTTATTTTAATGAGGTTTTCTGCACTTCAACAGTCATCAGCTTCTAAGAGCTGTCCTGCCTTGCACTTCTGCATTATTAATACCAGCACCATCCATGCAGCTACAGTAAAGGTCTGTCATTATTTCCACTATTAACCGATATTTCCAAGGATTTATAACTCAAACACAGACTAGTCCTGCAGTTCATTTTTTGCTGAATTTAAAGGAACCACTTGGATCAGCAGTCTATGAATTAAACCAGTTTCTGAGTAGGTTTTGACACTGTAGAGGTTAACAGCTCCATAATGGCCACTGTGGTGTGTTGTGTGTACAGTCTCCAGTTACTGCTGCTGCATCGTCTATCTCTAGCTGCAATCAAGCTTCTACCCACTCCTCTGGGAGTCTGGTTCTTTCTAACACATCAACAGCCTGCATGAAAAGTCTATCACAAAAACAATAGAGGGCCATTTTATATTTTAAGTCATAATTATACTTCGGGGAGTAAATGTTCAATATGAATTATTGTTTGTTAGGAGTATTTTATAGGGAGCATAAAGAATTTAATGTAGGTACATTTTCTTGTGGTAAAGTAATGTTACCTAAAGAAACAAGATTCAGCCACAAAATTGCAGATAAATTGCTGATAAAAATCTATCAGTGAATGAAAGGGAATACATGGACAACTAAAATCCTCAATCAGCAGAGTAAATTCTATCCTTGGCTGCACTAAGGAAACACAGCAAAGTTTGTTCTGATCTGCGGTTTTCCACCCAAGTATAAACAGCACAGCTGATTTTTTAAAGAAGTAAAATACTGAGTTATCTGTTGAGATTGTCAGTCTTAAATCTGAATAATGTCTTTTATAATATTGAAGATGTTTAATGCGTTCTAGGTGGAGCTGACTTTTTTAAAAGCTCCACTGCCATGTGCATAAAGCATATTTGACCTTGAATATAGTTCAAGGTTTGCTTCCCTTACTGCGTTTCAGAAACTCACTTTGGATGACTGCAGAGGCTGTTTATCCAGCCTTTCTGGTGATGCTTTGCACCTCCATCACAGGTTCTAAAACTGCAGTCCTCTGATGCCAATGGAAGGATTGCCATCAATTTAACTGGGCTTGGAATTAGGCCCAGAATAGATAACTGTGTGAAGCAATGACAGTGGGATTTATTTACACATTTTTGACCTGTCCACAAGATGTAGAGTAAATCAGGAATGCTGCAGTGCACTTAAAAGAGAAAAAGATTTTTAAAAAGAAAGAAACCAAAGCAAAAAAACCCAAAACAAATAGGTTCGAATTTAACCTCCAATGCTCATAATTGTTTCATTTATGACTCTCCACCTTGTAGCTGAAACCTCCATTCTTCTCCAGAACATGACTCCTGTTAGTCTACGAGAAAACCCAGTCTTTGTTGTGACTTATTTTGACAGCTTTAATATCATTTTCCACCTGGCATCTGGAAAGTTTTCCATTTTCACTTTCCACCAATGTCTCACTTTTGTTTCCAAGTATGTGTCACGTTCACACCGCACCTGTCAGTGGTGTGTGTGCCTTAGCACCGGGCTGCAAACACACACGCCTTCCCTTTGCTCTTACCCCAGGGACAATCACTACCTTCAGCACCTCTTTTGCAGTGAGATATTGCCCCTCTTAATAATGACAGCACCAGATAACCTCCTTCACACCGTCACCTGCTTCAGAGAAAGCGAAGATACTTTTACAATCTTCTAATTCATCTGGCTCCTTTAAACGTTGCTCAGGTCTTGAAGCTGTCACTAAATGGTTGAAATCTTTTTGCTGTATTTTCTGGTGTTCCTTGTTCCTTTACTGTCCCACTTTCACAAATATGAATCATTCCTTCAGAGACCACCAAAAACCTTAATTAAAAAAAAAAAGAAAGCACATCAGCTAATGAGTGAGATAAAAAGTTAAGTTCTTTTTGATGCTGTTCTAAGCAACTGAATCTTGCAGATTCAGAATTAAGTCAGTGCTTCAGTGCTGGCCTGGAATATTCTCAGGAGAAAATACATAGTTTGATCACTTGGAAAGAAGAATATTATTATTTTTTTTCCCCCAGACCTCTGGTTCTGAGATGGAAGCTACAGTTTATTTTAGCAAACATCATTGGGATTCAGATCTGACTTGGATTTCTTGCCTGCCCCAAAGAACACAGTTCTCTGCTCCCTGTTGCTACAATCACATAAAAACTAGTCAGACCTCAGACCTAGGAACATCAGAACATACAGTCCTACTGGTTTCCTTGCTGAATCCCCAGAGCAGAGGGAAGATGGGAGCACAGCAAAGCAAAGCCAGATGGAAATCATGCTGGAGGGTATTGATTGACTAGTGTCTAGGCAGGCTATAAATTACCACTTCTCATGCAAAGAGGAGGGTGAGCAGAGCTGCAGAGCTGTCTCGGGGCACAGTGCTTGGACTGTGCTGTTCATGCAGGATCTGCTAAATTCGGGTTGTGCCTAAGGCACAGGGAAAGCCGTGCTTTGCTCGCTCTCCAGTGCTCGTCTTGACTTTGAGGAGACAAATCATCTCTTTAAATATGAGTGATCCTTGCAGCAGAACAAAAGCAACTCTTATTAAGTTAAAAGACTTAATGCTTTCAAATATTGTCTATACTCTTAAAATCCTGCTCCGTACTGTAAATGATTATAATTACATAGCATGACAAAAAACCAAGACGTAATAGAGTACAGATGTGGGGATGTATAAAAGGGGAAGTATTTAACATAAGCTCACTGGAGCTGAAAGTACCAGGGGTGATTGATTGCTTAGACACAAGTCAGGGAAATGGTCTAAAAATTATTAACCATAATTGCAATTTGTCTATTAACTCTTTCATCTAACACTGATATATTTAGAAACAATCCTGCCATCCAGTAATACACAATTTGCTGCTTGTGGCAAACAGCAGAGCTGTGTGTCTGGATCTGTTGGAAGAAGGATGTTTATTGGGAAGCATATCACTTCTTCCATTTCAAAAGACATTAGCGTGGTTATACAGTTAACTACACCTCAGTGGCTTCCACTGTTTTTACAGACTACTCTTTAATCCAAGAGATAGCAAAGAAAGTTTTAAATACAACTCCTCTTAGTTAGGTATTGCAGTTATTTCTGTTGCTGTTTGTGCAAGGGTCAAAGAGTTAAAAGTTTAAAAGGCAGAAAGTTTTCCTCTTGTTTTGACTAAACCGGGGGAAACGTGCTGGAGCTGTGCAGAATTTGATTGCCAAACACAGAGAGAAGATACACAGTGAGAAAAGATAGTAAAGGTTTAACCCGGCTGATGTAAGAAACAAACTCCAAGGATGCCCATGTTTCCTTCTTTTATCGCATCGTTAATCTTTAATCAGGAAAACAGTTCTGAGAACAGCTCTTCGTGCACAGCTGAACAGACACCAGAACTTGGAAGTTAATAGGATCACCGAAGAAAGAGACTATTAAGTGATTGTCCTAATAAATCTGTGAGATGTACAACCCAGAGGAGTTCAAATTCTGCTTCCACGTGGATGTGCAGCAAGTACACATTAAACCTTGCAAAATCAGCAGTAAGGAGGTGGTTGGTGGGTTCAAAAAAGCAGTGCGTTCCTGTGCACTTTTTTTCCAGCTCAGATAACAAATTGTCTTGGGTGTTAAACTTTCTGAGGAGTCCAAATCAACTTCTTAATTCAAAAATCTAAAGAAATCAAGAAAATTTAAGGGAACATTTAACAACTTTTATATTAATGTCACTTCCCTGAACAGCAGGTGATGTAGTCCGTGATATTTATCAGCAGAGATACCTTAAATCTTAGCCTTCTGCACTGCTACTGACTATTGAGTCATCACTTAAAGACCACGACCAGATAGCCCCAGGCTTCTCCATCAGGAACTGGTAATGGAAATATGGTATAGCAGGCTTAGTTGTACATCTTTTCTGCTCCTGTAAGAAGAAACAAAGTCAGCCTTATAGTCCTTGTAATCTTAAACATCGAGATGAGGCATCTAGAAAGCAGATGAGAGCAGCTGGGTGACACATTTCGTGAATCATGGTTATTACTCTGTTCAGAGCTGCCTCTACAAACTGAAAGTCTCTTGATCTGTCATTCATACCCATCTTTTGTTTAAGACCTTCTGGGCAGAGCACATTTATGCTTCACCCAAAATAAAAAGGTACTTAGTGCTGTTGCAGAGCAAATACCTGAACTCTACAAGGTTAATAAGTGTGTAGGGTTTTTTATTTTACTTGCAGAATGCAAGTTAGTCACTATTCATTTGTACATACTGGTTTAAGCACACGTGTAAGAAGCTCCTCTTTACATAAACAGTATTCATATGCATATGTATCATCCTGAATGAGTAAATTTGAAGACAGTTCCAGGTGGTCAGTCAAAGATGCACATATAGCAGAGTCAAAATTCTGTCTTCCTAAAAGCATGAGAGAAAAGCATGATTTCCGGGGTCCAGTTGAACTCCTGATCTCTTTACTGAGTGTTGTTTGTAGAAATAATCATAATCATGACAGTTGTCTGGTGGGAACTATTTACACTGACCAAACAAAAGTGCCTTTACATTGGAAAAATCCCATTGTGGTCCACTGATGTTGCCTTATTCCTGTTAGAGTGCTGCTAAGCAGAAGTGTACAGTATGTAGGATTTCACCTGACCTGTTAACACTTACATAAGTTTCCAGTAAACAGAGGATTCGTTACAGGGATTATTGGTTTTTGTGCAATGTTGATTTTCCTCCAGCTGCCAGGTTCAAGAACCAAAAGGTACGTAGTGCTTGACATAGGCATGCTTGCCTTCTGACCTTTAGATGTAGCTTGGCTTTCATTTCTGCATGATCAGCTCTTCTATCCTGTTGTTTGGCCTTTAGTGTTATAAAATGTTTGAAATATTAATCAAAGCTATTTTCCTGAGGAAAAAGTATAGAACAAATCTCACTTGAAGCAGAAAACGCAGTTCAGCCCAAGTTGTTGCTTTGTGTTGCTACTGAAGGAGAAAACAGGTTATAGGAATTGCTTTTCATTTCAAGTAAGAACTTACTATTTGCATTACAGTAACCTAGTGAGGACCCAGCAGGGACTGTCTGTGGCACAGACAAAAATCAGAAGAGATAATGATCATGTCTAATTAGGTTTCAAACTCCTCTAGCTGGGAACTACCAACCAAACTAGGAAAATTTGTAAGAACAGGGAGAAATTGGCATTATCACCTCCCAACCCGCTTCCTAGGAGATGATAAAGGCTTGGGGGTGTAGTTACATGTCCAAAGTCAGATGGGAAATCCATAGCAGAGGAAGAAACAGAACCTAAACCTTCAGAATCTGCACCCACACTTACTGGTTAAAGCCATCCTTCTTCAAAGGAGTCGGCTCAAGAAGGACGTACAGAACTGTGACCAGTGAGTCAGACTGCATGTAACACGGGACTGAAATGTTGAGGGAGAACAAAGGTACAGGGGAGGATTTAAAGGAAAGAGAAAAAGCACATTGCACAGGTAGAGCTGGGTAACCCCGAAAGGACAACTGCCAGCAGTGCTGCTGGAAAGCAAAGCATCGCAGAGAAATAATGAACAACGCACGAGAGGAAGGAGCAAGGGGAGCCAGGAGTGTCTCATCCTAGAAAAAATAAACAGTTTTAGAATATAAAAAGGTGCTTCCATGTAATTTCTTTAGGCCTGAGGAGGCGAGGTCTCTGTAAAAGGGCACACTTAGCAGGACACCAGTCATCCACAGGAAGCCAGAAACTCTTGAACAAGAGGTGCTTGAACTCATGTGCAAGGATTTGTCTGTTCCCCTCTCCCCAAGTAGGAAGCAGGGAGCCCTTGACAGCTGCAAACACACACCTCTGCGGTAAAGAGATTTCACTGCAGCAAGGGTAACCATTCTTATTTGCAAACTGAATTTGGAGCCATCTAGGCTTTGTGTGACTGAGGAGAGCAGATGCTGACAGGTAAAGGAAAACACAAACCTTATGCTGACTGGTTTTCACTCTGGTTAGTATGGTTCATCCCCTTCTCTTCTGACTGTGGTTCTGCTGTTCATCCAGCAAAAAAACCCTGCAGTAACCATGTAAAAATCACAATTTTGTTGTGGCTAGGATAAAGTCAGTCCAAGCCTTGGTGGACCCAAGCTCTCCACATGACTATGAGACCTTCTGCAGTAGATGCAAACAGCTCCCAAGCTAACAGAATTACACATCCCTGAACACTGGTCATGTAGCCGTGGCTACAGAGCCCATTACTCACATATTCACACTGATCCTTGACAGGGTTTTTTTTAAAGAAAGGACAGTATTCCTTTAGGGAAGAGTCCCCAGATTAGAGTCACAGCCCAAGAAATGGCTCCAGAAGAGTGACTGCTTATCAAAGTTAAAATTACATGAATCAATCCCATCTCCAGAGCTGAGCCTGTAAAAGTCAGCTTAAAAATAAAGTAATAATAACAAAAACAACAACAATAACTATTTCATCTGCCAAAGCGGAAGAACAACAAGCAAGAAACCAGTCTAGCCATGATGTAATGTCAGTCTTGGCACGTACTGTAGCACAACCAGGACTTCCCCTAAAACACAGCTCAGGACTGAGCATTTGAGCTGATACTAAACTCAGCATCAAAGGTTGGTGACTTTCTTTAGAGACCTTAAACATGCACCGGTGCATGTTCCTGGCTGTTGAAATTTGCTTCCATTTGTTTTGAGAAATGTCTGTTGTCAAGCTGAAAATGCTGGACAGGCTAATGGAAGTACAGCCTAATCATGATAAATCTGGGTATTTTTTTCCACTCCTCCGCCATCAGAACAAGCTACTTCACTTCGAACAGGGGCAAAAAAAATTACATCACCTTTTGTGGTGATCCACAAATATATCTTAAAATCTGCCCAAGACAAATCCTGTGTCATTTGGGGTTGGAAAGAAGGCGGTAAGAAGGAAAGCACTGTGCCCCGCGTTTGCTGCTACCTGTTGTGGCCGGTGGCAGAGGCTCAGTCTCACGGTTCACGCAGCGCACGCGGAGAGGAGTGTGCAGCACGTGCGGCAGGGCCCCCAGCCCTCCTGCAGATGGGTCGGTGCCGAAGAACTGCCTGCAAGGAGAGGGGCTGTGAGGCGGAAACATCACACGGGGCTGCGCAGGGTCTGGAATAAGCACTTGGCTTGCTCACAGACTCTTTTGCAACTGCAGGCAATTCGCACGGTTCACGTTTTCTTCTGGAAATTGAGAGAACAATCCCTGCCCTGCTCTCTGTGAGCTTGCAAGGGCTGCCCTTAGATCTGGGCTCTGTGGCAGCCAGGGCAGCAGCTGTCAGAGTGTGCTCAGTGTCAGTCGAGCACAGCTCCACAACAGAAATAACAATCCAGAGGCAGTGCTCTTCTGTTAGTAGAACCGCTCAGAGAATATTTAAAAAACCCTACAATTTTATAACAAAATACCCAAGTGACAAACTCTTTGGAGGTGACAATATGTAGGAGAATTAGCAATGGGAGGGAAGCAGAATTTCTGAGTATTATTACATGCCATTAACAACTTTCAGATCTCACTGTGAGTGCTTTGTTGCACCTTGGTTTGTAGCGATGAGTTAAGCTTTCTAATGACACTTTTTCTGAGTGTCTAAAAACCTGTACATTTATCGAGTTCCAGTAAGTCCGTAAAACCTGAAGTGCTCAAAAACTTCTGTTTTGAACACCCTGAATAGTGTCCATCAAAGCAAACATCCTAACCCCCCTCTTTTCAAGGCACTTGTTGAACACTATCATCTTGAAATGTCAGATTCACACACATTTAAGTGATTTGACAGCTTCCAAGAAGGCACCTGATAAGCATCAAACTCAAGTGTCAAGAAGCACAGAGAAAAAGTGCCAAAAAAAGTTCAATCAGAAGAAATCGTATCAGCTATTAAATGAGCATTATAATACAGTTACTACTAAAAAAGACTTGTAATTTAAATGGAAAATAAAGTTTACATTCAAGACAACTCTTTTTTTAAAGGCCTTACATTGCCCGGTACCACCTCTCATGTTTGCCATTAGTGAAATCTTCCAGAAACTGAATTCAGGCAGCAGCACCCACTGCCAGTGGGTGAACACCTCAAGACCACTGTAACTGAGACATTGGAAGTGCTACATCTGGGTTTTTTGTGTGGGAGTCAGGGGGTGTTACGAGAATTCACTATCTTCACATAAAACCTTTAAAGCCTTCTGTTGGCTGTCGAAAAGCTGAATCTCTAAATGAGAAGATTCTTGAAAAAAATCCTGGCCCTGATTTGCATATGCTCCAGCTATTTCATTGCACCAAATACTATGTGTGTTTTATATAGGGGCTTGGGGCTTACTGTGTGTTTGTGATATGCTTTGAGATCCTCTGATGGGAGGTGTTACCTAAATACAAGTAATTTGATGCTGAAGTGTCTAGAATTCCCAGTGGACATCTGCACTCGAGCCCTGCTGCCATCACAAATGAAAAACATTTGGAATCCTTAATGTGATTTTTAATGGACATATGTTCATAACACAGTGCCACCAATTTGGCATATTTAGTGTCTTCTCAAGAGAAGCCCACAGTTTGTATAGCAAGATTGTGGGAGGTTAGGATTGCAGTGTTAGAAAATTTGCACAACACCTGCCTGACTGTAATTTAATTGGCAGAAATTAATGCTCTGGGTTTGGGAATTTTTTTTCCTCCTCTCAAAACCTAGAGACACTAGGACTGATGCTGCTGTATTACACTGTTGTATTTAAGCTTTTATTCTGATTTTACTTGTGCTGCAGTGTGATAATTTTCTGGTCTACTGTCTTCCTGACAACTGAGCATTGCTGGCTTACTCTCAGTTATTTCTATGTACCTGGCCAGCAAAAAGCACTCAGTATTTTTGTAGTTCTCTGAAAAAGGGCTCTTATGCTCCATTTTATTTTTAATGAAGGTACTTAATGATGTGTTCTAAAAGGAAAACATTTGGCCAAAATATTTCTGATCAGCTCCACCAGCAACACAGTATGTGGACTCTGAAGACAAACACCAGCACTGCCATTATTAAATTGGTTTGGGATTTTATCTTTGCTTACGTCACAGCCCTATCTGGAGCAGTGTTTAGCACCTCTTATCCCACCATATTTTTGTTTTCCTTTTCAGGAATGTTTGGCCTTGCTGTGCATCAAGGACAGCCCCTGTTACCTCACTATTTTCTTCCCTTATTTACAAAACATAATAAAAGGCTTTGCAGGGGAGATAGAGGGCACAGTCCCAGGGGGTGTTCCTGCAGTGGGAGGTTCTGCTCTGCAGTATTTTAGACTTGCAGGGCAGGAAGGTGAGCTGCAGATCCCTGCTGCTCTGCCAGCCTGGCTTTTCAGGGCTTGCAAGTCACTGCTGGCTGCCCCAGCAAGAACCTTGCTGGGAACATCCAACTGCCTCACAAACCCGAGCAATGGCTGGGTTATGAACATCCTTTATACAAGATACTCAGTCAGTTTTGTTGCTTTATAGAACTCCCTGAAACTTAGCTGGGAATCCCAGATTTCCTGTTCTGCAGACTACCAATGACAACATTTTACATGCATGGTAAAAGCCCCATCAACACAAAAAAAACCCGCACAAGCTGGCATGAAATCACCATCTCATCCAGACTCCAGATGCTTTGGTGGGACTGGGTGTAAACAGAGTAAGAGGAAATGGCAGCAGGGTTATTTCTACAGTTCTGTTTGTCTGAAATACTTCAGTCTTCACGCACCCAGACTGCATGGACAAATGGACATGAGGACCACTTTTCTTTATGGTCACGGTGGTCTAAAATGGAATAGGGGAAGCTAAAGACAGGCAGGCAGAGACAGAGAGACAAGAGCTCA
Source organism: Rhagologus leucostigma (assembly GCA_013397725.1). Lineage (NCBI taxonomy): Eukaryota > Metazoa > Chordata > Aves > Passeriformes > Rhagologus > Rhagologus leucostigma. Next base: position 502,722 of record VZTD01003249.1, read on the forward strand.
AAGCGTCTGCGATCACACAAGTGTCTGATATCACACTGAGATAACCCTCAGAATTATAAGAGTAGTAGTGGCTGTTGATATCAGATACTGCCACAGCTGATACAGATACTGTGTGTGTGCACATGCACACAGTGCACTTCACCCACAGAACAACAGCGTGCAGCCCCAGTCCTGAGCAGGTCTGTGCTTTTGCTCTGAGTGCTAATTTAGGGACAGGTTAATCTTTTATGACACCTCCCCCTCATAGAACTCCCAATAAAATAAAACATAATATTTGAAAGAGGAGGTTAATTATTGAGACAGTTGCCGCTCTGCCTCTTCTGGGCTTGTAGAAATAGAAAATAATTGTTTAGTTTGCAAGAACCTAAAGCAAGCCATAAGCAAAAACTTCCTTGCCTACACTGAAGGAACCCCAACATTTAGCTTTATATTACTTGGGATTTTTTTAGAATTGCATAGACCAAAATAAGAGCTGCGGGCCTTGTGTCAGTAGTGGTTATTCAGGCCTGTCAGTGCTCACTGTTGAACTTTATACCTGGATCAGCCAGTGTTGCCAAGGTGAGTAAACACTCCTTGGACGAGCCTCCACTTCACAGCCAACTAGTGACCATCTGCCTACAAAATGTGCCAACTGCACTTTGCCTCCGTGCATGACCTTTGTGTTCCTGCTTCCAGAAACTCTTTGTACTCAACCTTTCCCACACACCGAGAAGTTATGACGTTTTTGATTTCAAAGCCAAATTGGATCAAAGTTTGGTTAAACTGCTAAATTTTGTAACTGCTTCAAAACAGCAAACCCAGGGGCTAAGAACCTCCGCTTTCAGCATTCATTAATCAAGCCTGTTCAATGATTACCCCGCCAGGGCTGCTTTGTTGACAACTCTGCACGATGACAATGTCAGTGGCACTGTCCCAAGACACATCCAGTGGTGATGTAAAGGACAAGCCTCCCTCACCTCAACTGGTGGGATGGACACTACCACCAAGAATATTTAAGGAAGGAGGTGCGTCCTTGGAAAGCAGCAATTAGAAGAGAGCTCCAAGGCAAGTGAAACGGGCTCAACTGAAAGGGACAGCAAAATCCTCTCTGGCATCCAGCTCCACCTTACATAGACAGTAAGTAGAATGGCCATTTTTTTCTGCCTTAAATTAGTAGAATGGCCTCTATTTTTCCCACCTTGAAATCGGCAGTGATCCAAATTCCCTATCTTGATTTTAAAGCAGTACATAATCAAGTCCATTGCAAATTCTCCCTTTATATTATATGTTGTTAGGCTTTGTGACACTGGTTAGAACGTAAAGTGTGCTAACACACCCAATCTATTTGATTTTAGATTGTGATCAGTATTTCAAAGCCATCAACAAGACCCACTACAGCTTCAATAATGCCCCCACAGTTGAAAGCCGAGATGAACGTCATGCCCAAGGTTGTCCAGGGGGATTTGGAGAGTCTGTCTCCGGAAGCGAGGGATTTCATCGAAACCAATGCCAAGCTGTGCCAGCCTGAGTGCATTCACATCTGCGATGGCTCGGAAGAAGAGAACAAAAAGATTCTGGACATCATGGTAGAACAAGGCATGATCAAGAAGCTGAACAAGTATGAGAACTGGTGAGTGGCCTAAATGAAGTCAAGTAACATCTCAGAATTAGAAAATTCATTTTCTATCCTGTTTACTTTAAAAACTTCTTATAACTCTCCAATATTTGCTTTCCATGAACATTTTGGAACTTTAGCTTACATAGGTGAAATACTCAGGAAAAGCAAACTTTTTCCTCTAAAATTAACATAAAGCATATTATTCAATTGGACTATCAACTATACATTGTCTCTATTGATTAGTTACATCAGGGAACTGAAATAATGTCATGAGACATATGCAACTAGTCATTAGCAATGGCTAAATATTATTGAGCAATCTTTTGAAGAATTCTACTATTTTAGCCAATTAGTTTATCCGTCACATACTTTTTTGTGGCATTCAAATAGGTCTGTGGGTGTTCAAATATTATTCAGTACAGGCATTATTCACATCGTGCTGATGAGCTTTGACTCTAATGTATTCTGCAAATACTTTTTTCAAATATTTCATAATTTCTCCCAACTAACTGAACATGAAAGGAGAATATTAACAACAAGTGCATACTCAGGAGTTACGTGCCAACCACGAGATCTTCATGGGAGAAATCTGCAAAGGCTTTTGAATAACTAAGTGCAGGAATTTGGCAATCTGTTTGCAGACTATTTGGGAGAGAAAAGGGCAAGATTCACCAGATAAATTATTCATTGTTAATTATATGCTTAGCTGTAGTGATGATGGTTATGACAGCCCAACTAGAACATTTTTATACTCGTGGAAAATTTCGATGCACAAAGGTGAATATGTAAAACAATCTCCTCTATTGTAGATAGATGGCAAAAATTCCTTAGAGGGGAAAAAGAATCCCCTTAATAAACTCCTTCACTTTTAATGATGCTGCTTATACTCAGTATTTCCTGTGTGATGCCTCTAACTTAAAGGACTATGCCAATCCACTAAGCTGGGTTCTGATCCCTCTGGCACTTATACCAACACTTAAACTACTTTCCTTGGCATCCACTTAGATCAAGGCATCATTTTGTGGTCCCCATACAAAACAACTTCACACTGATGAGAATGAGAATTAAACAAGATTAACTTTTCCCTGAAAGTTAGCAACAGAGAATAAGGCTGAGATAAGGGGCAAAGGAGTATTAACATGTAACAAGAATTTCCTAGGCCATGTAATTTGTTAGTAGTACTGGAAAGTCTTAAAACCATTTGTATGAGAGAATATATCTGACTGATTTTTGAGAGTATCTGTTATACTGGCTTTGTCACTAATTTTTGCCTTACAAAGCATTGTTTGAGCACCCTTTTGTGCTAAACTGGTCCCACAGAAGGGTAAAAATACTATGTCCTAAATTAAAGTCTAATATCCTGATTTTTGGTGAAATGCAGCTGGTTGGCTCTCACTGATCCAAGAGATGTGGCAAGAATTGAGAGCAAAACTGTCATCATCACTCAAGAGCAGAGAGATACCACTCCGATACCTAAAACTGGAACAAGCCAGCTGGGGCGCTGGATGTCTGAGGAAGATTTTGAGAAAGCCTTCAACACCAGGTTCCCAGGCTGCATGCAAGGTAGGCAAGAAAAAGATGATTGACACTGAACTTTCAGCATTGCAGAGACACTACTGTTACAAGTCACTGTTATCTTTAAAGAACAATTTGAGCTGAAGATTTAGCTTTATACCCATGACAGTCACTTCATTGGTTTCATGCAGATCTTTACCATAGACCCAAATACCCGGGCAGTGACAGTCCTCAGTCTCTTTCCAGCACTCTTGTCTTCCTAAAGAGTGGCAAAGTACAAAAATTTGTGTGACTTTGTTCAGGAAGTCCCACGGCAACTAAGCAGCAGATAGGAAGTGAGATGAGAATGAAGGACCCCCCATCCACAGCAATAATTTCAGGTTCAGGGATTTACAGTAACAGAGAACTTGGCCTTCAACCCCTCTTACTCCTGGCTAGACAATCTGTCTGAACTGCTGCTTTCAGCATTTAAGATAAAACTTCTTGCTACACAATTAGACAAACAGAAAGCTACAAGCACTCTTTAAACATCAGGAGCTCTCACAAGACAAACAGCTTTTAAAGGACTAAGAAACAACCTCCCTGTGAATAAAGGTTACTTCAAAAGTTCCTTGTCTTACTCTTGGCCACATCCTGCTACTCCCTTTTTTCCAGGACGTACAATGTATGTCATCCCCTTCAGCATGGGGCCTATTGGGTCACCTTTGTCCAAGATTGGGATCGAGCTGACGGATTCACCCTATGTAGTGGCCAGCATGAGGATCATGACACGGATGGGAACAGATGTTTTGAAGGCCCTGGGCAATGGGGAGTTTGTAAAATGCCTTCACTCGGTTGGGTGCCCTCTCCCGCTAAAAGGTAAGAGCCATTAAAAACCCTTGGAGCCATTTCACCCCTGGAAATTCCCAGGGCTGTGCTTTGGAGCTGAGTGCATGTCCTCAGCACATGGGAGACCCTCGCCAGAGAAGACCAGGGTGGTTCTGTGACAGCACTAGGTTCAAAACTCAATTAAAGGAATCAAAGCTCAACGAGAGTTTCATGGAAAGGAGATTATTATCCCTAGTACTTACCAGGGATTTCCTTCGAAGCATCTGGTGTGGGTTGCTGTCAGAGGCTCGATGCTGATGAAACAACAGCGTGATCAAGCATGGAAATTGCTGCATTCATGAGTACAACATTCTGTTCTGCAGAGCCATTAATCAACAACTGGCCGTGCAACCCGGAGCTGACGCTGATTGCTCATCTCCCGGATCGCAGGGAGATCATTTCGTTTGGCAGCGGCTACGGAGGAAACTCCTTGCTGGGGAAGAAATGCTTTGCTCTCCGAATTGCCAGCAGACTGGCCAAAGAGGAGGGCTGGCTCGCAGAGCACATGCTGGTAAGAGCTATTAAATCATGTGTGTTTGAACAGCCGTTAAACCCCAAATTAGAGCCACATAAATACATCACCCGTCTCACTATCAATGAAATTAGTCTCATATGGATAGTTCTGTAACTTTAGACAGGAATCTATCCCGTGCCAGGCTCATGAGGAATAGAAAACTGCTTGCAAGGCCAAGTACTAAACATTTAAAATAGTACCTGTAATGGCATAAAACAATCAAGACTTGGAACTTTTGAGAGTGACTTCTTGGAGGCAAACCCATGTACTTGAGCAGAGCCTGAACATCATCACTGAGCATCATGACTTTACATCCACTTTACAAGTCTAATAGCTAAAGATTTATACACATTTTTAAAATTATCTTTCGTAATATAAAAAGATCTGTGCACTCAAAAACCTGCAAGTATCAGATTTTCTAAGGGAGTTCTGCTGTGTACCCTTCACGCCTTTACCTTCTGCTGTCCTTTAAACATTCTACTACCATAAAATACCACTGAAAAAAAGAATTTCAAAGTGCATAAGAGAACAGCCTCAGAAAAAATATCTGTGGTCTCTGAGAAGAGCAGAAGTATCTATGTACAAAGTGCTTTCCCTTCACTCCACTTGTTCAGCCGAAAGAATATTGCCTGGTTTTTTTCTGTCTCAACAGAGAAACACAGATGTATATGGTCTTTAATCAGCAAAATAAATGTTTATTATGTACAGAACTAACATTTTTAAAAAATATAAGAATTTCTTACAGATATTCTAATGGCAAGAAGAGTTGACTCTCTGATTTAAAAAATACAGTTTGAGTTATTTGTCAACTATATTATATGGTGTTTCTTCTGTAGGAACAAATGTGCATAATTAAATATTTTATAATTTCCACTTGCTGGGAAACAATCTCCTAAACAAAAAGTGCAAGAAAAAAAGACTGTGTTTAACAGTTGCATTAATTTTTCGATAGATACTGGGAATTACCAATCCAGAAGGCAAAAAGAAGTACTTTGCTGCAGCATTCCCTAGTGCATGTGGAAAAACTAACTTGGCCATGATGAACCCAAGCCTTCCAGGATGGAAAATTGAGTGTGTGGGTGATGATATTGCCTGGATGAAATTTGATGAACAAGGTATGGAAATTAAATTGGAATGTTTTGCAGGTTGCTGTAGGTGCAGTAAGACATGCTACAAAATTCTGGATAGAATTAAATCAGTATGATTTACTTATATTTTGTTGTTTAACTTCCAGGCAACTTAAGGGCAATCAATCCCGAAAATGGCTTTTTTGGTGTCGCCCCTGGAACCTCAGTCAAAACAAACCCCAATGCTATTAAAACCATATTCAAGAACACCATCTTTACCAACGTGGCAGAAACCAGTGATGGAGGTGTCTACTGGGAAGGCATTGATGAGCCCTTGCCAGCTGGAGTGACAGTGACCTCGTGGAAGAACAAGGATTGGACCCCAGGCAACGGTACCTGGCCCATGCCATGGCCCTCTCTCGGCTTTCTTTGAAATTAATTAATGCTACTTCTGCCATCATGACCTTTTTATTGTGTTCTGTGCAGGGGAACCTTGTGCTCACCCCAACTCCAGGTTCTGCTCCCCAGCCAGGCAGTGCCCCATCATGGATCCTGCGTGGGAATCCCCCGAAGGCGTTCCCATCGAAGGGATCATTTTTGGAGGCCGCAGACCTGCTGGTAAGAGATGCAGCAGCCACGTTTCCGGGCTGAAGTGCCTTTAAGATCACTGAGTCCACACAGCTGGCCGTAGACACAGGTTTTGCTTTCACAGCTGCAAAAGCAAGGAAATAACCACGTTAGTCCAATTTCTCCGTGCTACCCTTTGGCACACACACTTCCAGCCACTGGTATTTCAGTGTCTGAGTTGTTTGATGTTAAACAGGCAATAATAATAAAGGGCTGGAGGGAGATCAGAACCCACTCACCTGGGTAGTAGACACAAAGAAAATTGCTGTATTGGTCTCAGTTTGCTTGTAGTTTAACTAGTTCAGTTAGCAAATGGTTAGAGAAATGAATCGGTTTTAGATAGTTGAAAGAAAGGGAAGTGTTAAATTGTTCTGTTAAAGGTCACCTAAAGTTGGAAAAGAAATAGAAGTAATGCTAGTTCTGAGTCTAATATGACCACAGGACCAGATTCTATTTCCACTAAAATCTGCTGGAGATTCTGATGTCCCAGATATCTCCCACTGAGCAACTAAACATGGAGGTGTTCAGTAATCAGTAGCCAGTTATGAAAACATTCATTTAAACTTCTTTGCTGTAAGAGAGCAAGAAATGAACTGATTAAAAAAAAAACAGGAAAAAGTAGAATATATTATCCAGTAACATGCATTCAGCACTATCTCAGATAGCAAAACCTGTTATAAAAATGTTTCTGGACCTCTAATTACTGAAGTGATTTTGTTCTTTATAGGTGTCCCTCTCGTATATGAGGCCTTTAACTGGAAGCATGGAGTATTTGTAGGAGCAGCCATGAGATCTGAAGCAACAGCAGCTGCTGAGCACAAAGGTAAATCAAAATTTAATCTGCCTACCTGTGTTAAAAGCAGTCCCCGCTGGAGTGCCTGCCCTCTCCTTCCCCCCGCTCTTTCACATTTCAGTCTTGGCAGCTAATTTTGCAACCTGTGCATTTTCACAATAGAAAATATTTGCACTGGAATTAAGAGCCAAATTCTCTGTAAAAGTCAAATTAAGCAAAATAATCCCTAGGTGGCAAACATACAGAACAGGATGCAGGCACAGGGTTGCCAGAAGCCTTGACAGGGAGTTCTTGTTACAGTCTGGGATAAACAAACTTAAATTTTCTCTTCTGCTAGAGCTCAGCATAGATGCATGAATGATAGCCATCTCTTGAGGATCTTCATTTAAGCTGCTTGACCTGAGATTTAAGAAATTTAATAACAAAAACTAATTTAATTTCTACCTTTTTTTGTACATCAAGGATAATGCTTGTGTTGTTTCTTAAAGCTCCTTAGTTCAGAAGGGTGGTGAAGGGATCATGGGTATTAAACCCTGGGAGGATGGGAATCTTTGTGCTTTAGAATAAGTGTGCTATTTATTCCCTTACCTTCTTCCATCTGTGTTTTGAACAGGCAAAATCATTATGCACGATCCATTTGCCATGAGGCCTTTCTTTGGCTACAACTTTGGCAAATACTTGGCCCACTGGCTGAGCATGGCCCATCGTCCAGCTGCAAAACTGCCCAGGATCTTCCACGTTAACTGGTTCCGGAAAGACAGCCAAGGGAAATTCCTGTGGCCTGGCTTCGGAGAGAATTCCCGTGTGCTGGAGTGGATGTTCAACAGAATTGAAGGGAAAGCCTCTGCCAAACCAACTGCCATAGGTTACATCCCTACTGATGCTGCTTTGAACTTGAAGGGTTTAGAAGATGTCAACCTGACCGAACTGTTTGGTATCTCGAAAGAGTTCTGGGAAAAGGAGGTAGAAGAAATCAAGCAATACTTTGAAGTGCAAGTTAATGCTGACCTTCCCTATGAAATAGAAAGGGAATTGCTTGCCTTAAAGATGAGGATAAAACAGCTGTAAGCTGATCAAACCCACAATTATTTATCAATTCACACACGCTAAGACAGGGCAAACACATTTTACCAAATCACCGCTGGAAGCATAACAGCACACTGATGGGCAGGGGGTTATAAAGAAAGTAGGTCATAGCTTAGTTAGGATATAGATACAGACATTCTAGAAATAACTCCAGACCTAATGATTTATAACTACATCGGTTGTTGTGAATAGGTGAGCAGCTGTGGGAGTGCATGTGCACAGGGTCTGAAACCCCTGCTCTGTCACTTTCATGCACACAGAGCCATGATGAGTGTAAATTATTTGCCTAGTTCTGCGTATACAATCCAAACCAATCCAGCCTTCAAGTTGTAGCACATTGTTTCCATCACAGAAACCTCTGGGGTCTCAGACTCTACAGGAAAGAGGAGAGAAAATTAGATGCTGTATATATGTATTACCTAAATATATTTCATGGCTTAAATATTTTTTAGAAAAATGAAGTTGTAACTTCTATCAGAGTGAAAGATGACTTTATATTACTAATGCATATTTAAGATATTGCTATTATATATTACTCATGTTCCTGTGATTTCCAGATGTTTTGAATGGCTTGTTCTTAAACTATAAAATAAATGTTTATACAAAATATTACCTCATTTCCAGTATTCTCGCTGTTTATAAACTGCATGCATATAAATTGAGCCTCCTGTCAATACCACAGCACAGGGAGAGATTCACATGTGGAAGTTAGATATTGGCTAGAGTTGATCTGCTACTCCTAAGCCAACTAGTTTAAGCCACATACTGTCTTTGCAACTTTGATTCAAGCCAAAGGAATGATCCAGAAATTATGATACCAGCTGTGAGCAGTCATCCAGCTGGTGACACACTCTCCATAACTGGGCACTGTTAGTTACTGCAGGCATTTATAAAATAAACTACCCTCTAGGAAAGCCCCATATTAGGACCTTGCTCATTTGTTAAAGTCATAGGATTTGTCTCTGTTCCACAGTACCTTGGCTTTTGCAAGAGTAACGAGCGCAGCTGTTGAAGTAAAGACAATTTGGGAAAAAGTTCTCCAGATTTGTCGGGATGCCTAAAGCCTTAGAGCTCAATGAAAATCAGGGTAGGAGCCTGTGTTGGCTTCCTTGTAGAGCCAAGACACTCAAACCATCCCGTGTTCTCCCAATTAGAGGTGCCATTTATGTGCTTCCCACATCCCTGGCAGGTATCCTGCTTTTCCACTTTGAATGCTTGATCTCCCAAAACATATTGCAAATATTTGCTTAGCAAAAAGAAAATCACTTACATTGTGTAATAAGCCTTTTTACAGACCTTGCTTCCTTGCAGAGCAAACAGTGCCAGGGCTGGTCAACAGCTGCCCTTCAAAGTTTGCTAGGAGAGGTCACATAATCTGAAAAGGCTCTAACCACCCCCTGACTCCATGTTTAAGACTTAACACAAACATTATCAGTTCTGAAGTGAATGATAGAGCCCAACTCAATGCACAGGTCACACACAGAACAGACAATAGAAAGCTGTGATGGAACTGGAGGAGAGTGGTGCAGCCTCTGTGGAGGTGATCAAAATCACATCTGCATCTCCTATAGGGTCACCTATATGTGTACTCCTGAGTGGGCTCCAAATCAAGGGAAAAATCAAGGTGGAAGTCAGTAAGTAACTCAGAGGAAGTGAGCCAAGAAAGACTGGAATATGCGCTCCTCAGATTCAAGGATTACTATCAAGTGCATAAAATAAAGTTGTTAATAAAGTAATTCTATAAATAGCTGATGAGAAGCCTGGGCCATTCCCAAGCTGGTATGACAGCACTGGACTGGTATTTGGATACGTCTGAGGAAGAACAAGGAGAGCTGAGAAAATCTGTCGTGGTAATATCAGAGAGTTATGGCCAGTTACAGCCTCAGAGTTTCTTACGGGCCTCAGGAGAGGATCCCGGCCCTGAGCAGTGCAAACGTGTTCCAGGCACAGCTTGAAATGCTGCCCAGGAGATGTACAGAAGCTTGGGGCTTTCCAGAGCTCTCTGAGCACTCCAGTGTGCTGCTCTGCCTTCCCAAACACAACCAGGCTCGAACGAATGTTCCAAAGAAACGACTCCTGCTTCCTGCCAGAGGAATCTGTGCCAGGGGCCCAAGCCTGGCAGGCATACGGACATGGGAAAACCAAGTGACACTTCTCCCATAAAATGCTGCTCCGTGAGGAGATATAGATACCATCACTGAGGTCTTACAGCACACGCCCAGCTCTAGCAACACTGGTGTTATAAAGTGCTAACTGCCTTGAGAACATCTTACCCAGCCCGAAACACTGGCTTTCGTATTCTGACTAAACCACTGCTTTCTCCTCCCCACCCCAAGAAACCGGGGAATTTCCTTTCCTTTGACCGCCCCTGCCCTCAGGTTCTGTTCTGGGTGTTTTTTCCATGTAACACAACACAACTCATGGACAGTGCCTATCACGAGCTCCTCTGGCAAAAAATATTGAAACCGTTTGTGGTTCTCCCACTGCACACATTTTAACCACATGCACCTTTTCAAACACTGCTCAGAGACACAGATCATTCCGGAAACCAGAAAATGGGGGAAAAAACCTGTTGTACTGTTAAGAATGAGAACAAGAAAATGAGTTTTTGCGTGAGTCATTCAACAGCTCCTTTGTATGTAAATATATCCTCAACCCATCAGCATCTATGGGGAGTACAATTTACATTTTGAATGATCAAAATGTTTAGTATTGGCAGAGAAAATGTTTAAAAAGAGAGAAGGCGGTGGTTTAAAATTTAGAAACTTAGTCAACCGTGCCAGATTATGATCTCAACTCTTCTCCCTCCAACAAATACTATGCTCCATAAAAACAAAATACTTTTAAATTGAAATTTGGAAGTTCCCCTGATTTTCAAAAGAAAGAGGGGAAGGCAACAAATGCAATAAATTTCAACAAATTAGTAGAGAAATATAAAACTTGGCCTATTAAACGCAATTCAGAGAAGGGAAGCACAGGCAAGACTAACACATGAAGTGTACGGAGCCATAACATTCGCAACAGCTGTGTTATGAAATGCACTTGGTATTCTGGGAAGTGAGAAACAAAATACTTTGTTAAAACACTTGTGGATGTACCGGTGGCTGAGAAGAAGAGAGACAAAATTAAAATCACAGTTTAACCATTAACGCTCCTGAGGATACGATCTCTGGTACTTTGTTTGTGCCGTGATTCGCTGGACAAGAACACTGTGATGAATGCACCACATCCAGGAAAAGCTGTCCTGGACTACCTTAAATTTAGCACAGTCCCTCAGGCAAAAAGTCTGGCCTCAGTGCCAAGTGCTCCTGTAAGCACAGATAAATCCAGAGCTCAGACCTAGACCTTGGCCCAATTCTGGCACAGGTTAAGAGGCCTCCAAGCCCGATGCCATCCTTTGGACTCATTTCTCATGTTTCAAGGTCAAGTTTTGACTGTGTTTTGTCTTGTTCCTTCAAATCCCCTTCTCAGATGTCAGTCTCAGCAGTAATTAGCTTGAGTATATAAGATATCCACACACTTGGATTCTATCAACATAATGAAGATTAAAACATATAAATAAATAAACCTGAAAAGCAACGTCCAGCTTGCTGCAGAACTCATGTTGGAAAATGGTGTAACCCAACTTTAAACCTCTCACAATTCTGGGATGATATTTTCAGGAAAAGAAGCAAAATTCAGAGAAATGGCATTTGTGCTCTGGGAAATGCTGTTTTCCAAAAACCTTGGCTGCCATAGTAACATGATTTATTCCATACTTGCGGCAGTATAGTCAGTCAACTCCCCAGCTGAAAGACAATTATTGTAACTAGAGATGTACCTGGCTGGAAGACTGTGGGAATGCTGCTATGGATGGCAAAGCAGAGCACTCTAAACTCCAAATTAGTAATTGTTAGTGTTGATCATGGAGGACATTTCTGGCAGTGGTTTAACCTCAGCAGTACAAAAGGGCACATTGGTCGAATGAGTGTTGCCAAATCCCCCTCACCGAGATTCCAAACCACGTCCTGCCCCATCTGTGAGTCCTTATGCAAAACAGCTAGGTGGGGAAAATGAGAAACAAAAAAACACAAATTGCTATTGTATTCCTTTACTGCATTCTGCAGCCACGGATATAACTGTTGGCTGACAAACTTTACCAGGGAAGGATTTTGTGAGCAAATTGCAGAAACCCACATATATTAATATGCAAAATTCAGGCTGTGTCTGATCCTTGCAAACAAAAACGTGGTTATGGTGCCGTTGCTGTAAGAGGCCATACAAAAGACCCGAGTTGTCCCTACCTGGCGTGAAGGGCTTTGTGCTGCCCTTGATGCCACCAGTGACAATCACCTTGAAATTTGTTTTGCTCTCCTCACACTGGTGCCTCTTGCCGTGCCTTTTCTCCAGTGTAAATGTGACCGGACATAGGTTCTGAGATGATTCTGCCTCCAGCTTTCCTTCAAGCTGATAAGCTGCAAGCAGAACTTTTCCTAATACACATCCCAGAAATGTTCTTTGTGTCTTCTTTGGAAATGTCAGATGCTGGCCATTGGAGAAGGGAAAACATCTGGTTTAATCCTCCCGAAGGAACATATCAAAGTTTTTGTGCTGTTTTTTATGCAGCCTCAAGGCCTTTTATTCAGCTAAAAAATCCCTTTGTAAACTGCTGCATTTCATTTTTTGTTGGTTTTGTTCTTTTTTTGAACCAAGAATTGTAGTTTTTGTCCTTTTTCTTGTAAAGCATCACAAGGCCATTTCCCAGGTTGAGACGGCCAAGGAACAGTCCCTCCCAGAAATCTGACCCTGATAAACAGCTGTTCTCCAGCACAAACTAAGCTCGTCCTCCACGGAAAATAGGTCCTAGGCTCACAATAAATAGATCTTACCCCTGCTGTGTATAGATTTGTGGGCTTTAAACTAAACTGATAGTCTGAACTTGTCATCCTTCCCATCCCATCAGAAATCCTAGAAAGGGCCTGTCACCATGGTGGAGGCTGGCACAGCAACAGCACAAACGCCAGCTCTGAACGTGAATAGAACAACAAAACCTCGTTTTACCCACTGGAAACCAACACTATATTTATCTGTGTCTTCCTGTCTTCCTGAACAGATGAGAAGCTTCCCATGGTGTTCTGGAGCTCCAGATCCTGAGAGCAGCTATGAATAGCGGCTTTAAATTTATCCAAGGTTGGAAAGAGAGCGAAACCTAAAGCTACAAGATGATGGCAGTTCAGCTGGCTGGGAAGCCAGCAGAGCCTTGCAAGGGCATGGAGATGAATTCCCACCCACAGGGTTAACAACATCACCATCCACGACCAGAAATGCTGCAGGAGTGGGATGACTTCGAATGATGTGGAACCATGAGTGGTGCAACTCTCGCAGGAGTTATTCCTGCTGGCAGGAGCCAGAAAGGTGGTGAGACCCACAGGAATCTTCTGCCTTGACCCTCGCTGAGCACCCTCTCTTTGTTTTCCTATAGCTCATACTGGTCTGCCCAGGCTAAAGTAAGCATGCCTGGACTTTTGTTCCACCTCAGTCCCTTAAATAAGCCTTAAATAACAACTTTGTGAAGAGCTCCATGGCCAGGACAGTGGAGCTGGACAGCAGAGCTCTTGCTGGCTTTGGTGGTGACAAAAAGCATCTGCATGAAAGCAAACCCCAGCAAAAAACCCCACATTCAGCCTGGTTTTGCCTTTCAAAGTGATACTACCAACAGGTATTTGAAGCTCCAGAGGTAACCAATAGGGGGAAAAAAAAGCTATAAATTAGCTGTACATTTAAACTAGGACAAGAGTTGGGAAAGGGAGGGGGAGGCTGTTTGAGAGCTGTGGGTTGACTGGTGGTCTTAGAGTACGACAACAATCGCCTTCTGACACTAATAAGTAGAAGCAAGCCTTGGATTCCGTGGAGTTTTCTTGGTCTTTATTCCGTAAAGACAGAAATCTGGCTCTATTTCATCATCGTTATCTACACTCAGACACCCCTCCACCCTTGAAGGAGATTAGTAGTGATAATGCATCTGGTACCTGCCCCAGCAATAACAGATCTATGTGGAGAAGATTACAAGAAATTGTTTGGACTTCTGCCCAGTCCTAGAAGTCCCACCAACCATTTCCAAAAGTCCCATCAGTTTTTACGGCTTGTCTCTCAAGAAGGCTGCAGAAACCTACATGAGGGAGAGACTTTAAAAAGATTTTTGCAGACATTTATTTCTGGCCAAATTATGATTGCTTGGAGGAAAAAGAAGCCACCATACAAATCTTGTTAGAGACTTCAGCAGGAACTCACAAACCCATGCAGAACCGAGATAAGCTAAAAAAAGCAATCGCATCCAGGAAGGAAAGACAGACCAGCCAGCCAAATGTAACTCTTAATTCCAACCCGTGACAGACCCCTGGGGCAGCTCCAAAGCCACTTAGCACAAGTGTGGAGCTGGGCCAGGAGGAGTCGCTGGCGCCAGAAGAGCAGCTCTGGCAAGTCCACGCTGCAATTTGGTGATTTGCTGAGGGGGACAGACTCAGACAGGCTCAGTGCCCTCAGGACCACTCCCCACCCCCAAAACCCTCCAAGCTGACAGCTCCAGGGACACTGTGATCCCTGAGCTGCCTGCACATGTAGGAAAGCAGAGTAACAGCACATCTGTCAACAACACGAAAACACGCCGGCAGTGCTCGGTGCGGCTTGGCAGGAACCTGGATCGGCCGTCTGCAGTCCAAGGTCTAAAGGGCAACCTGCCTTCCAAGACTCCTGCAGCTCCGAGGAACTGTGTCCTGCAGCAAACGTCTGTGGCTGGGCAGCCCAAAGGCCCCCTGCACATGCCCTGCAAGCACCGTGCCCACTTCGTGCTACACAGAAGGTGGATTTCCCAGGGAACCCAGGGGATAGAAAAAGCACGCAGAGCATCTTGAGAGGCTGAAGGTTAATCCCTGTGCCCCTCAGACCCCTGCAATGGACCTCACCAGATGGTCTGCTCTGCCAGCACAGGTGGAGCGCAGGGCACCCAGCACAGAATTACCAGGCACTGGGAATATTCACTACAGCAAGGGCTGGGAAGTGCTTTCTTTTCAGGGACACAGGGCCCAGAGCTGCCGGGAAGGTGACTGTACTGATTAGTCTTGTGCAGGGCTGCGGGACTGCTGACAAGTGCCTGGCCTGGGGGTCCCCAGGCAGCACTGCTCAGTGCTGTAGGAGGAAGGTAAAAGGAGGGGGACCAGATGGTTTCTAGCAATGACAGCTACAGAACTCCCTGCAGGCTGTGTCACTCTGCTGCTCCATCTCCAAACAAGCAGCTCTCACATACAGCTACACCCTTAGACAGTGGAAGCTTCTTCTGTTCACGTTGCTGGAGAGCAGCTCCCAGTCTCCTGGTCCAGGTGAGCACGGATGCTGTCCCTGCTGCAGGCACAGCAGGAAAGCCAGGGACGGCACCAGTTCCCAAGACATTTATGATGGTGCTGATTATTTTGAACTATGAATTTGGACAGAAACCGTGTTGCACCCTGAATGTCACTGCCAGGCAGAAGGAAAGCCATGAATCTCCAGCAATCTTCCCACCATCATTATTTTAAAGCATAAAATGAGTATACACTGGAAGAACCACTACAGCTGTGGCTGCCTTGGTGAAGCCGTTAACAAATTCAGTTTAACACGTCCAAGTGCAGCCAGCCCTGACTGGGGGCTGCCAGGTCTTTCTCCCGTCCTTCTCCCCCTGTTGCTCTGCTTATTGTTTGCTTCATTGTTAATCCCACCTAATTTAAAAATAGGAAATTGATTTCTTATGTATCCATTACAAACCAAATCATTTCTTTATTACAGCAAGGATCATATTTCATAAGCAAGTCATGGAAAATTAAAACCATGCCTGTTGCTTTGATGAAATAATGGAGAAAAGTGCTGGAGGGGAAGGCACAGACAGATGGGGGCTGTCATGCAACCCGTGGTGCAAGTTAACTCTTTGCTCTTATCCACGGCTCCCAACACTGCCTGTTCTCCTCCCCCAAACTTCTGGTTATAGTGCTGAGTACTCCTTTATCCCTGAACCTCCAAAGCACCTCAGAGAAGGACTGCAACCCCTCTGAACAAAGTGGGTCAGTGATTTTGGAGGTTCTGGTGTTAACAGAAAGTTTGCAACCTGGCTGTGTGCAGAACCGGGTTCCTCCCAGTGCTGAGACTCCTGGAACTCAGGGCTTGTTGCTGTTGCACAGTGTGCACAACACAGGGACGAACACCAGCCACGCTCAGCCCAGGAGTGCTTGTAGCATAAATATTTCCAGGCCTTGGGCGTATTAGACCATTGTGCTGTGCTGCTGGGAAGGAGGATTCAGACTGAAGGGGAACCACGATTGCCTGGAGAGGTCTCAGTGTCCATTGCACTCAGGTTATGTCAGTGCAGCAGGCACCACATCAACAGCAAGTTAGCAGTGTGCTGTGACTGGGGGTGGATTATAAATTAAAACAAAATCCATTGTGTGCATTGCTGAGGATTTATGGACTGTTCTATGAACCTCCCTGTGGAGCAGACAGGACATGGGTCCTCTGAAGAGTAATCCAGATAAGTGCTACAGCCCGAGGACATTGCAACATCCAACCCAAAGTTCATTGGCTACTTCATTAACATGCTGATCTCCAGGAATTACAGCCAAAAACACCCTCTGCAATTTCCCCATCAGAAGCAAAAAGAACACTGAGCTATCACTGCAGAATTCTTTTCGTAATGTATCATCTATAGATGTATCCATATAAAAATGCCATTTCTGAGGACAAAGAACGAGCAAAACTGTCACAACAGACCACAATCAGGCTCCATGAGAGTGAAGGGTAGCAGAAGAGATTGTTTTAGAGCGGTAATTCATGTCTAGCCTGTTCAACTCTGAGCACACCCTTTTGAGCAAGTAACTATTTGGTTTCACTTCTTTGGGATAAGAGTCTCCCATTTTGAAAAGGAGACCAAATTTTACAGTATCTTGCAAGTCTGCGTTGCTCTCAAAGCTTGCCAAAGAATCATTCAGGTTGGAAAAGACCTTTAAGATCACTGAGTCCCCACGGCTCAGGGACTTGCCGTTCTTCCTGGAAGTCACGGCCAGAGAGATCACCATCCTAAAGTAATTCTTACAGCAGGTGAGAGGACTGGAAACCCTCACCTGATCCTGCCTCAGCTCTGGGAGGAGCCCAGCCAGCCACCAGCAGGTATTTGCCAGTTCACTGCAAAGAGCTTCCTCACAAGGGAGCCAAAGGAAGGCCTTTTAAACTCTTTATGGTCCCTTTGTGCTGATGATTCTCAGAATAGAAAAACAAGTTTTGTGACTTAGTGGAAGTGAAGGAAACGGGCTCTTTCCAGGAACATCTTGCACTGGCCCTGCGGCCCCCACCTCCCTCCAAAGGGCTTCTTTGAAGCTGTGTCACTGGGACATACCATGCCTCTTTCTACCAGTTTCTGTACTGGCTACTACCATGTTCAGCCAACTTATTTATACAATAAACAGCTCAAGAAATATCTGTGTAAACTACTGTAAGTTATGTCCAAGCAGCTCCAAGATCAACTAAAAGGGCCAGAACTCTCAGCCTCTGTAAAGTTCTCCTATGTGAGAGGCATTTCAGTTTCCTCTTAGGAGGTATTGAGATTTTAATAATTATCAAGTACATGATAGAATCATTTTCAAGGAGTTTCTTCTTTGGTCTTTTCATGCGTGATCCAAACAAAATACTCATTAGAACTCTTGGAGGATAATTTCAAAGTGATGCGATAAGTCACCAAAAGAATTCAGAAATTCAGAAACATTCATTTGCACTTGCACAGCAGAGCCGACTCACCAGGCTGATATTTTAATGGGACCATTGGATGTTTTCATGAGCTGCGTTTGCCACAATGACAGCAACAATAACTCCCAGACAGAAGTCGAGACAAGATGCAGTAATTAGGTCAAACCTTCGGGATAGAGCTGTCATCACAGACATGAATGTAAGTTACTCTCTCGCTGCCCAAGCTCTGCAAGATGTGCTGTTCACTGGGTTGTCCAAACACGATAAAGAACGGGAAGAAATGAGGGTCATTCTGCCTTTTGCTGTTCTTCACAATTACCTCGTGTTTAATTGATCTTGATTAATTATTTAAGGTAAACGGAGCTTTCCTGACCTAATGGCAACATGTAAACTGATTAACTTTACAAAGCCAGCAAAATGATCTGCACGGCGAGATCGGCTCTTGTAATCCATTATTTAGGCCAGGTTATCCTGTGTCAGGGCCGAGGATGTGCTGCCAGACACAAGACGAGATCGTGGAGGTGTGATGGGGTCCCCTTGGGGTGAGGGTCAGGCTCCCCCGGCCCCAGTGGGAAGGGAGGAGGAACAGGAATATGAGAGAGAGGAGAAACTGTCCTGAGCTCTGGTAGCTCATGGTGCCTCCTGGGGCTGCACCCACATGGGTTTGGGGGAAGAAGAAGAGGAAGACAACCACCTTCCACGTGGGATGAGTGCTGGGAGCACACGGGGAGCTCGAGGGAGATGGCAGAGCAGTGACAGGGAACAAGGCAGGTTTGAGCAGCCCAGCAGGACCCAGCGCTGCTGCCTGCACAGCCCAGCCCCAGAGGGAAATGCAAACTGGCCCTTTGCCTGGCTTGATTTTGGCAGCCCTGTCTGTAACATCACTGTGGGTTACAGGGCAAAAAACATTTATTTTGTGCAGATAATGCCTATCTTAGCTGAAAATCAATCCGAGATAAAAGCTTGCCAAGAGATCCTGCTTAGATTTCCATGTGAACGTTGCAAGGGGAGCAGCAGTGCCCTGTCGGGCTGATAAGCAATCTGGTAACATTGATTCCTTATATCACTTACTGAATTGTGCATATTGGAAGAAAGTGATTTGTTTAGAGATCCACAGTATCCCCCATCCCTTCTGGCCAATGGCTAAGGCAGGTACACAGATAAATGAGAAGAAAACACTCGTCACCACTTCAGCTTCAGGGCAGAAGCAGATAAGGCTGATAAGGCAGCAAGTGAAATTCCCCTCCAGGCTCCCATACAAATAAATGTCTACTTGGGTAGATATATATATTGCCAAAGCCACCAAAGGCTTTGTCACCATCTCCCTCCTTTTTAAACTGAGATTCATGAAGTTTCATGAGCCATATTAAAAAAAAATTATAGAGGCTTCCTGCTAAATTGCTGATACTTCAGGTTTTTGGGGTCCTTTTCCCCCACCCTGGTTTCTTTTACATCTCATCAGTTCCTTCCCTGTGTTTATTTCTATCTGGTTTTCTACCTCTGGGAGCAGAGCAAGCCGTCAAACCTGGATTAAACATGCCACAAAAGAATTCAAGCCTTGACATGGCCAAAATATTGGTTTCCAATGAAACAAAACAAAAGACCAGGGTGAAGTAACTATTTCAGCAGCTTGTGCAGCCATGTAAATAGATGTTGCCAAGGGAGACTGAAGAGAGATAAAGATCCACCACCCCTCCAGAGCTCACAGAGGAAACGTTCAGATCCAAACTCCATTTCCCAGCAGCGTTCACCACTCCAGCTTCAGCTGAAATGGTGGATAAGCCACATTTTAAAGAATAAATGTTTCAAAAAGGGACAAAAATGTTCAGGCTTCCCAGCTGGGCACCAGGAAGGCATTTCCTCTTGGGGCAGGTTTCATTTCCGAGCTGTGGGACATCTGTAGTCTCCTACCTGTGAGGAAGGGGCTGAGCAGACCTCGGGGCTGACCCAGGCCAGCAGTGTTTGTTTTTATGGAAATATGTATTTCTCTGGAAAAATACGTATTTCACTGGCAACCCCCAGAGCGACCAGGCTGCCTCAGTCCAGCTGCTCCAGACGTGGGAGCAGGCAGAGGGGACTGGCAAGGCTGGAAGAGCAGAGCCCCAGGTCCTGTGGAGCCAGGGCTGTGCCAAGGCTGCGCCTGGGGAGGCTCGGGGTGCACATCAGGGAGCTTTCTCCTGGAGGGTTGGTGCAATGCACTGAGACTGCCCGAGAGGCCAAGGAGGCTCGGTCCTTGGACGTGTCCAGGCCGAGACGCAGCTGACCCAGAGCAGCCCCGGCAACAGCTCAGAGACCAGACCAGAGCCCTCCTGAGGTCCCTCTCACCCAACACCTCCATCAATAGGACAGGAAATCAGTGCAAAAAGAGGCAAATACAAGACTGACCACAAAAATACAACCAGCAGGTCCAGAAAGAGGCAGATCTAAAACAAGTGACTTTATCCCTACGGGTTAATTAACACTGAATCCGATAAAGCCTAACTACACTTCTGTTTTAATTAAGAGAAGGGGCCTCTTGGCAGCTCCCCCTCCATCCCAGGGACACCCACGCCAAGCAAAAACACTCAGGAATGCAGCTCCAGCTCAGCCGCTGGCGTAACGTGTTTGTTGTCCCACTGCTGGATTCCTGCTGTCCAGGCTGCACTTTGGTCCGGGAACATTTCACCTGTGTGCACGGAGCCAGCGCTGCAACCACCGAGGTAAACACTCCTCTCAGAGAGCAACACACGCCATTTGTTAAGCAAACCCACGGACGCGTCGACTTTGTTTGTGTTCAGCCTTTCCTGCAAATCAGCGGGGCAGACTGTGCCAGTTTTGCAGGAATCAGAGGGATTGTGCTGGCCTGGGGGGCTCTGCTGTGTGAGGAGGGGGCTGCAGAGCAGTGATGGTGAGGCTGGGGGTGCAAAGCATCACAGCAGCACACCAGGCTCATGGGCTCCCACTGCCCCAAGAGCAAAACCAGTTGATTTTAGTGGTGGTCTGGGTTTGGAGGCAGCCGGGGAGAACATCTGGGGGTTCTGTAACTGGCTGCTTTGTTTGTTTTACGGGTACACCTTGTTTCAGAGAGTGTTTCAGGTAACAATGAAGGCAAGTTCAACGTGGTGCCAGAAGTGCCCCTGTGAACACACAAGCGTGCATCCCTTTAGGAGGGACCACGCTGCTGGGACTTCAGTGTCCCAGGCCACAAACCTGCTTTGGCACAGCCTAAACCTCCTTCACAGGAGGCTGAACTCCCCCAGCACAGCAGCAGACCTGTTTCTGTGGCTCAGCTGCCACGGGAACTAAGCTGCAGTGCCTTGCCCATGCATTGCAGCCCTTCTAGAATCGATGTTCAACCCCGGGAACCTCAGGGGACGCAGCAGAGAGGTGCCTCCCCTCTGGATTCCTGCCCAAGAGTTTAATGCAAGCCTGAACAAACTTCGTCTCCAAGGTGAAGCTGGCATCATCTGCACTCATTCCAGCCAGGGATCTCCTCCCACCCAGGCACCCTCCCAAGATAAAGCTGTCCCAGCTAGTACCAATAGATCCAGTCTAGCACATATTGTCTGATTGTTTACATAATTTGGGACTTATCTCTTACTGTACAAACAGAGAGAGCAGGGCAAAATAACACATCTCTCTACTCCCCTCCTATCCTAAAAGGACAAACCAACCAGAAGTTTCTGTGCAGTAAAGGAAAAAAAAAACAAAATCAAGATACTCTGGGCTGACACAAATTGTGAAAACAGGTCTGCAGGTCAGGCTGCCCCGGGAGGAGCGCTGGCTGTGTGTGCTGGAGCACTAATCCCCTCTACAAAGTGGCTCTCATAACCTCCCTCGTTAGTCTCAATCGAGCAGCAAAGTAATTGCTGTGGTGCTGCAGGGTAAGGGGACCCTGCTGCCCACTCGGCTGCCCCAGGTTTGGCTCTGGAGGTCCCAGAGCAGCCGGAGCCTGCTGAATGGCAGCCGTGGCACTGCCACCCGTGGCACTGCCACCCGTGGCACTGCCACCCGTCAGCAGCGCTGGGGAGGTGTTCCCACGGCTCACATACAATTTCTGTGTGCTCATATTTAACAAGAAGCCCTTCCTGCAGACATCTTTTCCAGGGGAACTGTGAGGAACTTTTCCAGCAGAAATATCCAGCGGGATATTTCCAGGGCAGTTTTGCTGCCCCTTTTGCAAACTGGGGCAGGTGGGAACCACTGTGGCTCAGGGATGGCCCAAACCCTCCTGCCAGGTCAAATCAGGCAGGAACAGAAGACCCACAGCCCAAAGGCTGTGCCTGCACAGGGGCAGTGTTAACACCCAGAGGGCAGGACAGGAAGGAGTCACAGAAAAGAATCGGATGAGCAAGACTTCAGCCCTGCTGGTCTCCATCTCGGTCATCCTGTTCATCATCCCCACCTCCCTACAACGGGGCTCACTCAGGGCCTCCCCATCCCCGGGCAGAGACAGCCCCAACACCCACCTCGTGCAGCAACTCTCTCCGTCACAGCCAGGAAATCCCTTCCTCCTGCTCCCATGCAACTCCCAGCCAGGGTTCCAGCCCCTGCTGCTTATCACAGGGCCTGCCCACCCTCCAGGTGCCCCTCATATGCCATTCACCCCTCCTGCCCGGCTCTGCCCCACTCCCCCCAGCTGCTGGGGACGTGGGGGAGCAGTGGGTTATCCTGACAGACAGGGGATGGAGAGGGGACCAGGAAGACACCCTTCCCTTGGAGATTCAGCGTGTCAGAAAGGGAGGTAGTCAGGGGGTGCGAACAGCCACGGGACGCGTTGCCATGCTCTCCCAAATCCTGCTTGGATAACTTCAGGCACCCTTATTCTCGCCCAGCCTGGCCGTGGATGTCCCCATGCGTGCTCCCCAGCCTCCTCTCATCCCTGGCTGCGGGAAACCGGGCTGAGCCATCCCGTGCCTCCGAGAGCCGAGCCCCTTTCCCCGGGACAGCCCGGCCAAGAGGCTCCTTCGCTCGCCATCTCGTGGTGGCACAGGCAGCCTGCCACGGCCCGCATCCCGCATCCCGCATCCCGCATCCCGCATCCCACATTCCTCCTCCCACATCCCTCCTGCCCGCATCCCCGCATCCTGCGTCCCCTGCAGGGCCCAGAGTGCGCTGGGGATGGGCAGGGGCTGGGCCACCACCGAGCCACTGGTGTGGGGACCCGCAGCGCCATCGGCACTGGGCGGTTCTCTGTCCCCCAGACTCATCCCAAAGCAAGTTCGGCCCAGCCCCTGAGCTGTCAGTGAGTTTACACCTGTGTAACCCGGGCACGGATTTGCCCCTGCACCTGCAGGTCCTCTCTGCAGAGTCACTCACACTCAGGCGTCAGTCCTACGCCAGGAATTTCCCCCGACTCCCATGGGAGATGCACCAGGAGATTAACACACGTGGGGTGATGATGTGCTGGACATGCAGACATTTCATGCTCCCAGTCTTGTGAAAGATTTTAAAACTTTGGCTCCTCACACCCCCAGCACACCAGGTCTGGGCTGCCCACCCCCAGGGACCCCAAAATTGCTGTAGGTGTCATGGCTCAGTCACTCCCGTGAGCACCAGAGGTGGGAAGAAGTGCCAGGAGAGCCCTCTGTGACAGGGACACCGGGGCAGCCTGGCACTGGCACAGCTTTGCAGGATCCTGCAGCATGGCTAAAGAGCTCCAAAGGCAAAGCTCCCGTCTCAAACCCTTTTAAGCACTTTTTTTTGCGGAGCCACTGCAGGACCCAGCATTGTCCCTCCACCCTGTGCAGCCCCAGGCTGCAGGCTGAGCTCTGCCATGGTGTCACCCTGCACCACGGCTGTGCACACACTCAAACTGCACCCTCCGCCACATGGTTTTCTTTAAACCTACACGGGGAAATTTGCCCCAGAAAGAGCAGTTACCTGGAAGCCCTTCCAGACCTCGATACCGAAGCAATGGCTTCTGCAAGGTGCCTCTCATGCAGATTCCTCCAGGACCTGCTGTGCCACCCCAGCCCCCGCTCCAGCACTCCCAGTCCCCCACCAGACTTCCCTTTTTCTGGTTTTCCCCTCTAATTTGGGTTGAACAGCACAAAAGGAGCAATTTTGCTCCCCACCCCCTCTCCATCCTCCCTCCTGCCCTGTCTGGCAGGTCTGTGTTATTATTAAGACACTTGAGATTATGGTTGTCTGGAAGTCGAAGAATGACAGGAAAGAACCAGATGCCATCCACTGATAAATTACAAGGGCATTATGTAGAGGCAGCTGTACCATATGAAAGCCGGGTTTTTATACCACGCCATGATTTTCCATGTGGCATCGTATGGTTCCAGCATCTGGGCGTCACCGCCAACGTCTCCCGTATATTTTGCTGAGCACTGTCATTATGATAATGAAGAAATTGCAGCAGACGTTAATTGTGGTTCCTGCTGGCTATTGAGAGAGCTCGAAGGTATCAGAGTGGGCTGGCAGGGCCTCTCTCACCTCACAGGGGGGTTTCTCCACTGTGTTGGCAGTGGACAAGAGGAATTTGGATGGCTCTGAGTGCTGTGAGCAGCATCCACGTCCTGCTGTCCCAGTGGCTGGACCTGATCAGGACTGGCTGGTGCTGGTCACTACGCTGAGATGAAGTTGTAGGTCTTTGCACAGTTTCCACTGCAGAGATTTGTAAATTCACTTCCCCCGCTTGGTTCTCTCACTATTCTTAGCACAGAGTGGCCATGGGCTGTGCTAAAGCATGGATGGCACAGGGACAGGAGGATTTGAGCCTCAGGTTTGTCACCCCGTTGCTCAACTCTCAGCTGGCAGAGCTGTTCTACAGGTGGTCCAGCCCTGGGCGTGGGGACAGGGACACTGAGACAAGGCCTCACACCCTGGGGTGATTCACAGTGGTATCTCACAATGCTCTCTCTGCGGGATGGTTTCGGTGCCTCAGGAATCCACCACAGGTATGTCCTCGCAGTGGGATGAGGACAGAGTGAGAGTTGCTGCCCTGTGAGTCACTCTGGGAAACCTCTGTCAGACACGGATCTTTCCTGCTCCAGCCCTCCTGCATTCTTGCTCTGCTGCCCACGGCAACGAAAGCCTCGTGCCCACCAAAGAGTTGCAGCAAGGCAGGGGAAGGAAGCAGCCCCTGCACCTCAGAGCCAGGGTGTTGGGTCAGAACAGCCTAAAAGCCTTCTCCCAGAACTCCACCAAAGCTTTTACGAGTTCCCACAGCCCATAAAAGCAGGTACCTCCACTTTCCCCTTCTCGACCCCTGCCAGACACGTGTTTCTTGCCACACAGCTCTGTAAGGACACAGGTGGGACTGATGCTCTGCCAGGGCATCAATGGTCTGACCGGCAGGAGCAAAGGTTGAGAAATCCTCCCATTTCCCTTCCAGCTCTCTGCTGAGGAGCAGGAGCTGACAGCAGTGTGTGCCTGTCCCTGTGCCTCTTGCTTGGGCCCCAGAGCGTCCCAGGGCTCCTCTGGCACCCCTGGGATGTCACTGTCAGCTGGGAGAGCTGGCCTGTCCTGGGCAGCTGCAGAGCTGACTTGGGAAATGAGCTCATTCCATCCTCACCACTTGCTCTGGCCTCTGGCTTCATAAACCTCCCCTCAGGTAGCCCTGGGGCAGGGGGCAGCTCCCCGCTGAACCATCCACGTGCTTGTGCCAGGGAAGAGCTTTGCTTGGAGGCAACAGCCAAACACACAAACACAGCACTGAACCTCTCCCTCTCCGAGGGCAGCACTGGCAGCAGTAACACGGGCTTTTTTCCAATGGGCAGTGCAAAACATCAGTAAATGTATATGGCTGCAGCTTCAATGGAAAAACTCCTTTGGGAGCCTGTGCCTGGTCGTCGAGCTTCAACATAAACACGAGATTAAATGTGATCCAAGAGGTGCAGTGAGATTCTCAAGAAAAGGACAGAGGACTGTCCTGTGCTAATGCTGCTGATACTGCCAGACAACGAGGGGGGGAAGAGTCACAGAGCTCCAGCGAGAGGGCACTTTGTTCTCTAGGCTCAAAAGCATTTGATATTACACTGAAACAAAAAAGCATTTGTTAGGATCAAACAGTGTTCGTGCCAGTTGTTATTGTCCAGCTTCCAGCTCCTAGGAAAGAAGAAAAGAACCAAGATGACCACTGGGCATTAAACCCGTGGAGAAGCAGAGCAGGACCCGCGGGAACCCTGCCGCAGGGGTGGCACTATCCCAGCGCTGCTGGGGCGTTATCTCACTGCTCAGGTATGGCCCAGCCCGGGACCTTCCCGGCTGCCCTGGCCGCAGCCACAATTAGCAGCGATGTTCCGGCAGCTGCACCGGGAGCGTCCCCGGCTGGGATGGGGACGGTGACGCAGGGTCTGACCCTCTAGTCCTGCCCTGCCCCACGTGTGGGGCCTGTGGAGGTGCCACAGGGTGGTCTCCAGTGACAGCTCCTGCCTCTGGGCTGGGCACAGCCGTGTCCCAGCGAGGGTCCCCACGGAACTTTCTCTGAAGTGTCCTCTTTGCTTTGGGTGTCGGTGGGCTCCTGCCAGAAACCCAGCAGTCAGCAGCACCACAGGGTTAGCAATGGCCAGTTCTATGGACATTCAGCTTTAAGATCTCCCCCACCCACAGTGAAATAAAAAGGCAGCTCCTCACTTGGGTGTCCCTGTCCCCAGAGAGGAACCCTGGCAGGGAGAGGGGCAATGTGCCACTCTTGGAGTAGCCAGAGCAGCGGCTGTGGGGTTTGAGGAGCACAGCAGCCCCTGGCACAGGCTCCCACACGAGCCATGGGCACAGAGCATTGCCATGGGCAGCCCCTCGCGGGCTGGCACTGCTGGGTGTGGGAGCTCGAGCCGTGCCAGGCCAGCATCCCTGCACAGAGGCTCGATTCTGGCAGTGCCGGGAGCTGCCCCCATTGCCCATCGTGTGGGGCAGGCACGTCCAGCAGCCCCCGATGCAGACCCCACCTCGGAAGCGCGTTGGCACGGGCTCCTTCTCCTTCCTGGCAGATGTCCAGAGCGGGAAGAGCGAGCCTGGGGAACCAGGGGAGATTTTCCTACAGAGAGGGGGAAAAAAAAGATAAAGAAAAAAAGAAAAAGAAGAAAGAGGGAGGCTGCCCATCGCAGCTCGCTGCTGCCTGGCACCTGTGTCCCAGGGCAGGCGTCCAAGCGCCGGAGCAGGCGCGGTGCCACGGCAGCAGATGGGCACGGAGGCAGCAGCCCCGGGCCTCAATCCTGCCGCACCAGGGAGGGGACGGCTGTTTAGGGCAAATTTCCCAGCTGAGAATGTCAAAACAGCTGCCAGTCTGGAGTTTATACACCTATAATTAAGGGGGTATGTGATTTCTAATCCAGCTCAAACGGAGCTGGATTAATTGGCGGACCTAAAAATAGCATCCGTGACCATGTAAGGCAAGCTTTTGTGTGCAGTTTAAATTAGGAAAGTGGGCTCTGGCTGTTTGCAGTGAGCTGGGAGAGACAGAGGCATCCTTCTGCCTCCAGACAGCCTGCGAGGGCCTGATCCTGCTGAGGGACAGGGGGAGGCTGCAGCGTGCTGAGCTACCCAGAGTAACAGCCTGGAGCCAGGGGAAGGAGCCAGGGCAGCACCCGAATCCCAGGGAGAGGTGTCCTGGGGGAGAGGGAGACTGCTGCTCTCAGAGCGACCCCTTGACGGCCTCAGCTGGGGCTCCTCTGCTTCTCCTCCCCAACTGCTCCCCAAGACACAACTGCTCCCCGCTTTACCCTGTCACATCATTCGTAAGAGTCCACAGCAAATTTGCTCACTCTGTTTGTGATGCCCAGAGGCTTTACTTGGTGGAAAGGGACTTTCTGAATTCCTGGAGCCTCCAGGAGACACCTTCACTTTCCCACACTGCTCCTGGCCAGCTTTGCACCAACACAGCTGGCAGAGGAACCCCTTTGACTTGTGCTCTGTGATCTGCTCCCCTTCTCGAACACTCCTCTACCCACAGCCAGACTGCAGGGTTAAATTGCTGTTAATTTTTGTTTAATTATCTGCAGTGGCACAAATAACTAACAGCATCGATTTGAACTTGGCACACAAAGGAAGGTTCCAAATGGCAAAGCATATTATGAGATCGAATTATCAAACGTAGCTAATGAGAAAAATAATGATGTGATGCCAAGCTATAAAAGGTTAGACTTTAAAGTTGTCACAGTTCATGAGCAAGAAAGATTTAATCACATTCTTAATCAAATATTTATATGATAATGTGTTTTAATTGAAATAATAGCAATTAATTTGGGAAGAAATATATTGTACACTTCCTGTTTGTGTTTTACAGAGGTTTTTTTGTGGTGAGGTTACAGAGCACATATTTCCTTACTCAACAATAATTCCATCCCAGTTGGAAGGTATTCCAGCTGTCTGTGATGGGGACAGGCTTGTGGAATGAGGATCAGGAGCAACTCAAGAGCTGTGGGTGCCCTGCTGGGTGCTGGGTCCTGCTCCCTCCCGCCCTGGGACTGGGCAAAGCGGGACTGCGCTGGCACCGCCAGTGAGCCAGGGCCCCTCGCTCTGCCTTTGAAGCATTTACTCTTCACAAATGATTTAACTGCTACCTCTTTCCCTCTGAATCCTGCCAAATCTCCTAACTCCCCTTGGCAGCTGATGCTATCGCAATGATTTCCAGCTGTGCAAGAAGCAGCTTAAAATGGCTGCTGTGCTGGAGCAAGGATCCTCTCCTGCCTCTCCTTCCCCTCGGGGCAGGACAGCAAAGGGACATCTCAAAACTCTCCCACTCCTGTCCCTCCTCCAGGGCCATGCCGCCCGTCCTGCCCTGCCCTGCAGAGCTCAGGGCTGCAGCTGGATGCTGAGCAGCGAGTTTTGCTCTGGGCTTTTGGTCTGGTGTGTTAAAATCATAAAAAGGGGCAGTTTAAAGCAGCAACAGCCGCCACCAACGCCAGGGTTTGATTCTGAGTGCTGCAAACAGGGGAGGTGGCTGTCCTGCCCACCCCTGCTGAGATACCACGGGTGAGCACCATAGGAAGGGCCACGGGGGCTGAAGAGGTTGGACAGGATGTGTAAATCTGCCAGCTTGAAGAAAAAGAAATACCTAAAACCTTTCCCGAAAACTCAGAATGAAGCTTGTTTGAAACTGAAAGCAGCCTGGAGGATTGTCTCCAGCAGGCACTCAGCAGCCAGAACACCATGAGAACACATCACCTCTGAGGGAGCTCACTGAACTCCTTCCAGTTCAGTGAGGAAGCACCCACAGAATCCTGGGATTTCTTTTAATGAAGCCTCCAAACCACCAGTGTTCCCTAAATGTGGGAGAAGCTCTTCAAAACACGGTGCAACGTGAGAACTGAAAGGGAGCGTCCCTCACCCCAAATCCCCAACAAGGATTTTCCACTGCTCTGTGCATGGCTCCCAGGGAGCTTTGGAGAAGGAGGGATGGGACAAGGGTCAGCAGTGACTGGAGAAGGAGGGATGGGACAAGGGTCAGCAGTGACCCCTCAGCCACCCACACAGAGCCAGTGGCAGGAGCCTCACCCGTCCCGGGGTGCCCGCGGGTAGGGGCACACGGAGCAGCCGGTGCTGCAGGAACCCCACAGCACCCTGCGGGAACCGGCACCCACGGGGACACGCCAGCCCTGGAGCCACGCTGGGAGTTCCATCCAAAGCACCGTGCCACTGTCCCAGCGCCGGCCCTGCCTCCGGGCCCTTGGCACACACCTCATCCTGTGCACGGCCAGGGCTCTCCCTCCTCCTCCTCCTCCTCCTCCTCCTCCTCCTCGCAGCCCTGGCCGGGTGGATGTCTCTGCACTTCTCGCTCTCTGACTTTTTAACACTTCATCAGGACCTGGAATTTTATATATTTTTTTTAAGTGCTAAGTTTGCTGTTTCTGTTGGAGCCGAGATGAAAAGCTTTCACTGAACCACCTTTGATTGGAATCACTTCTGTTGCCTGCAGTTTGGCCAGATGTTTCCTAATTACTTATCTGTCAAAACTTTTTTTTTGCTTTTTTTAAATGCACAGACATTTCCTCTAAGTGAGAAAGAGTGTAAGGTTCTTGTTTAGTGTCTTTGCCCGAGTGAAATAAGCCAGGCTAAGCTTCATCATCAAGGCTGGATTTTATGCTTGAACATGCAATTTAACATCAAAAGCTTGATCTTTTTTATTATTCAGTGCTGCCTTTTTAGACCAACTTCAGCAGGAGCCAAATGGCACATCCTAACTTGGGATTTAAAACTTTTATTTTTTAAAGCCAGGTCTGAGTCATGCAGCTTTCTCCTGAGCTTGAGATGGTTTCGTGTAATAACTCAGGGCCAGAATCTGCCACGATTACTCACGTCAGAGAAGGCTTCCTTACATGAGCAATCCTATAGAACTGGTGCTCCTTGGGGTGAGGAATGATTACAGAATCAGATCTGATCCTTCTCCCATCAAACAAGCACTTCTGCTGCTTTGAGTCAGTTGCTGGGTCCTGCAAGGATGTCCTGTCATTGTGCAGAAATCCGGAGGTAGAAAGACAAAGGAGGAAACCTTGAGGAGTTGAATTCCCCACGCTGACCACAGCTGGCCCAGCAGGGATCTGATCTGATCTGACCTAAGCAGGGATCCTGATCCAGTCTAAGGAGGCAGAGTCTTTACATGTCAGTCTTTCGGGGCATTTGGCATCGATTTGCTATTGGGCTGCTGTCAGAAATCTTTTATTCTGGGTAAAAGTCCCAAGGACCCCAACTTACTGCAGGAAGGAAGGGGAAAACCGGCAGAACTGAGCCTGAATGACTCCATGGGTGCTTTAAAGGCTTTGTTGTGTCCCTCTCCATGAAGAGAAAACGAGTAGCCAGTGCCTCTCAAAGTGTCCGTGAATAATACACCAATACACCAGAAAGGGAAAGGGATAACCAAAAGTAAATCCATATAACAATTTTTCAAAAGCTTTAAATGTCTTCAAAGCCAAGGAGCATTCTTTAATGAAAGCAGGATCAAGCCAGAAAAGCTTTAGGAGTTTAAAGTTATTTGATAGCTAGTTATTTTCCTTCAAAAGAGACTAAGTAAACCTCTGCCTGTAGCCTTCATCACTTCACCAGAAATGCTTTGTCAGGGTGTTTGTGACAAATTAATTATAGCGATAGAAAATCTCAGTAGAAATGAATATTCAAAAAGAGTTTTTTTTATTCTGTTGACTTTAGGGAATGCTCTCCTGTTTCTAAAGCTGTGTGTTTTCCTCATTAGCTCTCCCCCTCCCCGTTCTTTTCAGAAACTTTCAGAAGTGATTAGAAATGGTTTTATTTTCAGCTCGCCTGGGGAATGGCATTTGCAGTGGAACAAACCACTGATGCTGGAGTCTTGCTGGCAACAAGAAATGGCTCATCAGCGAGCTTTCCAGAGAAAACATCCTGAAATGACCGTACCAGTCCTGAGCACCTGGCACTAATGTGCAGCAAGATGCTTGTGTGGGGCCGTCCCACAAAGCCGCAGCGCTGGGGGAGCTTGTCCTCACAGCTCAGGGAGACACAGCAGCTCCATCCTCAGTGGATTCTGGCCCGATCCTGTAAACAGAAGGAGCAGAGCTGGGGCAGACCACGGGCAGCTCCAGTGTACCGGAGAGAGGTGGCTCTCACTCCCTGCAAAGGCTCTGGCGAAGCAGAGGGCTCCTGTTCCCCTCTGGCTCTTGTTATTGTCTGTAAATTGCAGACCTTTCTTGTCTTAGGCTAAAGGCATTTCAAGGAGCAAAATTCCCATTTGTGCATCTCATTAAGACTGAGAAAAGCAGGAGGCCACTGCTATCCATCATCCCCCACAGCTCCGGGTCATCTGCACGCCTCTGTCCCCTGGGAACACTGGTCCTGTCCCCATGCTTACCCAGCTTAGTCCTGCACATAGCACTGAAATATTGGGCTCCGAGTCCTGGAGTCTCTTCTTGAAAGGTTCTCTTGGGCTGACAATAAAAGGGAATAAACATAAACAAAGCTTCTCCCAAGCTGTGACTGCATGACCCCGCTCAGGAAGCTCCCACGACCGATGTCCCCACATGGAGCCACGCTCCTGGCTCTGCTACAGGCACTGGGCAGGAAAATCCTCCTCTCCATCCTCACTTCCTCCTGACAACTCAATTAACAAGCTGCCTCATTAGCATCCTATACTTAATTAACAGGTTGAATTAATAAGTAGCCTGGGTTGCTTAATTAATAATTAATTAATCCTTGGTTAATAAGGACAACAGAAACTAGTTCATAAGGGAATCATTTCGATAGCTTGCAGTGAAATGAGGATCCAAGGAGAAAGTGGCTGCGTAGAGCTGGTGCTGGACCCCACCCTGACACCAAGTGTCCCTCCCTGACTCCAGCTGTGGAGTGCACCTCACCTTCAAAGCTCTTGCCTTCCTCGTCCTGCCCCAAATCCAGGCTGGAAGGGTCCAAAACGCTCGTTTGGTTCTTGCTTGCACTGGTGATGCTCTCCAGAGATGCTGCTCCGTGGTTCCCCTGTCCAGCTGGGAGGTCCCTGTCCCTGCTGGGAGCTGGGATAGGTGTCTCACCTGCTGGCGCTGGCAAAGCAAAACAGGGGTATTACTTGAAATCGGCAACAAAAGAGGGAATAAGTACAGGACATAATCTAGAACATCCCTGCCCTGCAATGGTACCTTATTTTCCAGGGAAAGACTCTGAATGTGTTTTAGTATTCAAGCCTGCTCCAGAAAAACCATCCAACCAAAATTTGCTGGGGCTGGGTGAGACCTCACTGAGCCCCCGCCCAGGAGCACAGGGCAGGTGGGAGCAGTGCCCAGGGCCCTGATCCCGGGAGGGAACGCTGTTCCTCGGGCTCAGGCAGTGCTCAGCTCATACCCTACTCGATGTGCTGCCCACAGTTTGACAACGTATATTGGGCAATTTTCACTAGGAAAGCATGAAGAATTATGTTGATGTTTCCTTCTCATCTTGATTCAGCAGGTGGCTTGTTTCCATATTAATGATCTCAAGGTGTACATACATATATATCCATCTATTAAAAACACTCATATTATCGTATAACATTTCAGATTCAGCTAAAGAGAAGCAGTTGATTTTTCATGATGGTATTGATTTGAAATTCTCCATCCGCAGACCATTTTGGAACCCCAAACAAAAGAAAAATCAGAGTTATTTCCCACACAACAGATGCAATGCGCCGATCTCTAAGAAAATGAATTTTTAGTTTTTTGTTGCTTATGGTGACTTCTGTTCGTGACTGGTTTCAAAGAAGATATTGAGCGTAGCAACAAAACACGTTTGCAGACAGATAATTACCATTATTTTCAATTATTAATTTCAAATATAATGTTGTCGTCTCCAGTTCAAGTATTTCAAGACTGAGAAATACAAACATTACTGTTATTGCCACATTGATAAATTATGTTGTTGGTTTATTCTGAGAACAGCAATTAATGGTGCTCAGTTTTGTTCCAAAATTTGTTGGGCAACCTGAAATGAAACACAACATAAATGTGTTCCCAACTGTCACAGCAAGGAGGAGGCTGGGGGGGAAGGTATTTATTGGTGAAACACTCCAGACACAGAATCTATAAGCAAAATTGAACTGGAAATTCAGTTCGCTAGCAGAAAGATGTGAGATGGTATTGCACTGCTTTGTACAGTGCAAATCAGTGCTTCTCACGCCTCTTATTTAGATTTTTTGTGTCTGGTGTTTTGCTGGCGTCTCAGTTATTTTCCCCAGTGGGCTTCATGCAGCCAGGACGTGGTGCCTGAATGTCCCTCACCCCTTATAAGATATGTGAGAAAGAGACACGTGAAGTTCCTTGCTCGAGGTTTCCAGCAGGCCGGTGGCAAAGCAGACGTGCAGCACATCCAGCAGGACATTTCTCATGGTGGATTCCTTTCTGTTGTGTGTGTCACTGCAGAGCTCACAGGGTTCCTCCACCTCTCCTGCAGATCCCCCAGGGCAAAACCCAGCAAGGGCTGAACGGGATTTGTGCCTTGGCCAAGTTTCAGCTCTTTCATACACCAAGCAAGAAAGGATGGGAAGAAAAGAGAAGGAAAGACACCGCTGACTTCATTCCCACTGGGCTCCAAATAACGAACGTAACTAATTAAGGTCAAGGACTCATCAAGTCAGCAGCATGGTTACGGTCTGAGAACAAAAGCCTGCTCCCAAATGCTTCCCACAGTCAGTGCTGCAGGAGCAATGTGGAAAGGTTTTCAAAGTATTCACCAGTCGCTGTGTTTGCTGCCTGGCATGGGAGTTCCCACTCTGCATGATCCGCTTGCGTTCCTCCACTTGCTTTACCTGCTTTTTGTTACATTCCGGCTCTGGGCTGCTGGCTCTGCCATGCAAACAGCAGTAGCCACCTGGATGGCATTTGGGGAGGTTTTGGCTTATCTCAGATGGTCCAAAATCCAGCAGTGAGGCTGCTCAAGGCAACTTAATATTTTCTGTATTTCAGCAGAGATTCCCATTTCCTACCACCCTCACCCTGAATTTTGCCTTTATGCAGTTATGCAGCAACGATTACAGTTTGGGAGAGAGCTGCAGTCAGAGAAGGCACAAACTAGAGAGAACACACCCCTCCCATCTCCCTGAGCAGCTGGGAGCTGCAGACACAACTGTGAATTCCTGTCCAGTGAAAACTGTATTTACTCATCCCAAACAAATCCACGTGCGTCACCATTGCCGAGGGCTCTGGGTGCTGGTTTGGAGCACAATGGACCACACTGATTCACACACCTGCGAGATGCCTCTCCAGGAGCCTGGGCTTGCTGTGGGTGACTGATCCTGGCCTTGCAGACACAAGCTTAGTTCCAAAGAACAAGCAGGAAACTTGGCACAGGAAGCCCTGAGCCTCCTGACTGGTGCTGTCCCATGAGAAGGATCAAAACATCATCCCCTCTGAGGCTGCAGCTTCTGATTCTAAGACTGCTGCCTTCGGATCAGACATGGTGCATTTTACCCAAAATTAACCTCCCGCAGGTGCAGCAGGGCATGTGATAAAGCCTGTGATTGATTTTTAACCTTCTTGTTCTGTCTTGACACACTTTCCCCTTCCCCCCACCCCTATTTTTCATGGAATCCAGGCCAGCAATGAGGAAGGGAGAGTTCAGTGCATCTGTTCATCACTAACATTGACAAACAACACGTAAAAGCTTTGCTAACCTGAAAAGTATTGGCATATCTAACCAAAACCCACTTGATTTCCCCTGGAAAGCAAAAACTGTGAGAGGCCATTACTAGCAGGTTGCCCTTGCATGGGAAGTAATTTAATCTGGAAATGGGAAATATGCATCAGGAGAGCTTGGCTGTCATTTTACAAAAACAATTAAATGCATGAAATGTGTCTTAATGATATAATTAAGGCAAAATTCCAATCCTCCATTAGCAGTGGCATTAATTATTGCAAGCACATTACATTCAGTATGGCTGGAATGATGGGAATCCTTTGTTATACAGCTTTATTAACAAACAAATAAATAAAAAAACCCTGATTATCCGCTCCTCAGCAGAAGCTGTGATGCAAAATTACTTTTGAACAAACCTTGATTAGTTTTGCCTGTTCAGGCTGATGGTAAGAGAGGTCCGAGCACCTCAGGGAAACTCCTGTAAAGCACTGCACGATGCTGGCACCCATCGTGGGTGTTACTGGAAGAGTTTGGTGAGGAAGCTGGATGAAGCAAAACTGATTAATACCATCACACTGGCCCCACAGCTCTCCTGAAACACACCCATTTACACACCAGCTGCGTGCAGGACTTGCTCCTAACCCTCCTAAAGTGACTGAAATCTGTTGGCACCCTCAAGACCTGGTTTGCAGCACGGCAAGGTCTCACCTGCCTTTTACAAGAAGCAGTGAATCACAGCCTTTCAGTTTTACAACTGATTTTACACTTACTTCTCTCCTCTGCTCCCACTCCCTCGGGCTGTCAGTTCTCTGGGAGGGTCCTGGGGCTTTGAGCAGTTGGTTTGGCACAGCAGAGCCAAGGGCTCTGAAGCCAACTCCCTTCTGCCTTCACCGCGCAGGAGCCGTCGATCAGCTGCTGAAAGGCTCCTGGAAGTTGCTCAGAACTGTTTCGTGTACTGGGGTTACTGATCTCAGAGGTGTAAAGCTACCAAATACACCTTTCCAATGGAGGAAGGCATCAATAACATTCCCTCATGGCTACATGTTTGGAACTATAAGCACATTTATTAGACATGGAAGCTTGTTTGTAGTGATTTTCAATGTTTAATTCAGCACAAAGAACAAAAAATTGGAGAAGTTAGCCCCCCTCCAGCCAGCCATGTGACTCCTAGATGATATCTGCCAGAGGACAAGCAAACGCATCAGTTGAGTGATTATGTGGATACCTGCTGAAAGAGGGGGATTTTCAGTTACGCATGGTTGATTTTCTACGTGTCCAATTCCCGTTATACAGGGGAAAATCAATTAGTGAGAGTCATTTGTTTCTGAACACGTTGGTCAGAGAGAAACATTAGTTCAGAAACATTAATTTCTGGACAAATGTTTACAATTAAATTGCAATTTCGATTCCACTCGAGTTCTAGCCTGTCACCCTGTATCTCAGCCAGACCTGGAGAAGGAGTTACGATATCCAGGAAAGGCAGGCCAGGGATCGCGGCGGTGGGAAGTGCCACCCCTGGGTTTGCCATGAGGGTGTTGGGATGCACTGGGGGGCAGGGCTGGGGCGCTGGGCTGTTTGTGCAGCTGCACCTTGGACCTCAAGGCTCGGACAAGTCCTGGGCTAAGAGAGACCCAGGAGCAGAGAGACAGCACAGAGCACGAGGGGATGGAGAACAGCAGGATGCAGCGCCTCAGGGCTCAGGGGGTTTTTGTCTGTGTAGGGCTGATAATGCAGCATTTCTTTAAAAGAGACGTGTACCTGAGCTGGATGAAATTTGTCTCATTTGCCCAAGGCCTAAAGCCAGCCCAGAAGCTGAGGACCAAGACAGAAAGCAGCAATGAGCAGTGTCCAGGGGTGCCAAACTCCCACGCACTGGCAGAAGAAGCAACTCGTGGCTGTGCTTTTACCCACACAGGGAACCGAAAGCCAGAGCACAGAAGGAAAACCTCTGCCTTTTCCCATAAACCAGAGCTTTTAGAGAAGAGACAAAGCCCGTTTTCCAAGCTCACATTTGGTTCCAGCAATTACTCACAAGCAGTTACACTTGCTCGTGACTCAGTCCGAGATCTTGGTTCCGAGCTGAAACCTCACCGAGGACTTGGGCATGTTCTGACGAATGGGAAGAGCTGAGTAAACCTGAACACATTTTTTTAAGTTAGTCTGCTTCCTTAAAGCCTTGCCTCGCACCAGGCTTTTCTACACCACGAGGAATCTCAGTTACATTCCTTGGTACTGCCCCTTTGTTCTCCGACACAGCTACTCAAACACCACACACCCCAAAATGGGTTTCTTTTGAAGCATTGCCAGGCTGCAGGCGACCACATCCTTCTGGAGACGTAAGGAGCAAGTGTGCTGGAGGTGCCTCACCTTCCTTGAGATCCACTGCACGTAAAGCACCTGCCCGCTTCACCTTTTCTGCAATCAGAGTTGCTCTTCTGCCACAGGTGACTCATCAGATCTGAATTCTCAGCAGCAGGGTGGAAGTGCATCCAGGCGCTGAGCAAATACACAGAAATTGTTTATATAAATAGCTTGTTTGGGCATTTACAGTAAAACCTGGCCTGGAGAAAGTAAATAGAGTTCCAGTTTCATGCCACTCTTTAAACATTACTGTAAATAGTTGGTATTTTTTCCTTCGAGTGCAGGAATTATGCACCCAGCTGACCTTGCACTGGCACAGGAGGGAAGGAAGCGTTCCAGACCTCCTGTTTGCAAAGCAATAAAACATAACAGGGCTCAGAGATCAGAGGGAAAATAAACAGATCCTCTCGCTCAGCCTCCTCCAACTGCCCCTATTTTCCCCTGCACAGCTTATATTTAGCTCAGGCTCCTCCATGCCCACGGAAGGGCTGCCCTGGGAGCAGGGAGGCAGAGCACCAGGGCCAGGCTCTTGGAGAACCTCAGGCTTTCCTCCTCAGAACAGAAAATCAACAGACCTGCTCAGCAGAGCAGAGAGAAACAGCGGCTCTCAAGAGAAAAACAGAGATGAGATGAGATGGGCAGTGAGGCCCATCAGGGTCATTCAGCACTTGTTTGTTGGCCTGGTTCTGCTCATCTGAACCTTGCAGAGCCTAGGTTTGAGATTCAAGGAAAAAAATCTCTGTGGGCACATTAATAAATTGTCTGGAGCAAACACCTGCTTGGAGCCCATCATCTTCCCTGGGAAAGCCCTTGGTGTGCACTAATCTCATGTTAAAACCTAACCCAGCTCCCTCCTCACACTCACACCAGCTCTGCTGATCACCCCAGACCTGCAGACATGCTTCTCAAGACACCACAAAGCGCCCTGAAGGAGTTGGTCTTGCAGGACTGCGTGCCTGCACGCCTGCACGTGTCGGGTAGAGCTGGAGTGTTTTGGAGGCTTAATTCTTACCCACCTCAATGGGCCCAAGTACCAGAAATCTGTAAAGACCCCTTGCAGAAGGGCAGCTGGCTGCTCCTGGTACTGGAGATGTGGATTCAATGGTGCTGTCTTGGAGCAGGAGCTGTGGCCAAGCCCATCCCCTGCTGGGAACACAAAGGGGACACAGAGTGGCCAACTGGGAATTCCCACCTGTGACACTGTGGGGATGTACAGCCACTGCCCCACCCCTGCCCAGAGACTCAGGGTCGGGTGTACCCATCTTAAAGGTCTTTGAAGTCGCCCAGTAGCTTCTGTGGTATGAGGAAATAAGACAGGACATCTGTGCCAAGCTTCCACTGCAGCAAAAGCCACCTCTTCTCTCCTTTCACGCCTTGACAGCAGCGAGGCCACAGCAGGAAGGACAAGGTGGGATCCTGGTGCAGGTGCAGCTTGGAGAGCCATGCACGGAGGTATTTTATACTCCCATCCCCAGCCTCTCTGTTTTTAAAGCCAGGCTGCTTATTAGCAATGCACGGCAACACCCAGCAATAACTTTGTGCTGCAGTTACTCTCTTAATCAAATGCAGCTTTGCAGAGCCACGCTGATCTAATTGTTCAATGTCCAGGTTCCCTGCCTTCGCAGAGATAAACACTCCGAGGAGCTGCATTTTGACTGGCATCCAAAACTCACCACTGGCTGCTGTGATTGTGATTTATTGCTGCTGATAACGATCAATCCCAAGGCAACGGCGTGCATTTGAACTGAGTCAGGACTGAGCAAGGGGGGAATGAACGCCCACCGGGAGCTCACAACTGATGAATCCTGCAGTCAATGCTCTGCCCCATTTCTGCATTGCAAACCCCACTCCAAGCTCACTGCGTGGAGGGCTTCATGTCACCTCTCCTCTGCCTAGTGCAGAGCCATCAGTCTGGTCAGCCAGAGCTCTAAATTTCATTTATGCACCTTTCAATCTTACCTGACAACAGGCTCTCTGTGGGCAGAGACGGGCAGGAAACTCGGAAGTGGTGCAGCCACCAGCCTGACCTGCTGGGCAGCACACGGGGATAATCTCCAGCACACAGCAAGCCCTGCTCACTCAGGGAGCAGGACAAGTTCCCCAGGGGAGAAGGCAGACAGGAAGGAGGCCCTGGAGCTGCCACAAACCATGTGCTTTCAGCCACAGAAGAAGAAAAAGTATACCTACAGCTCCTGTACAGTGCGGCTCCAGGACAGCCTGAGACCCACTTCTGGGTACCCTTAACAATGCCATAAATCCCAATCTCATCTCAAAAAAAGGTGGCTGCTGTTTCAGAGGGTTTATCTTTTCCTCGCATCATGCAGGCAGCTTCAGAAACCCAGTCAGGAAAGACTCTCTGCAAAAACCTCCTATAGCTCCAACTCAGCAGAAGAGCAGGAAAACCCCCAGAACAAACCCTACCCTCCCTGCAGCTGCTTAAATTTGCCTCCTGGGCCATGGCAAGATCGTGCCCACCTGGGACACAGCCCCCACCGGGGCCAGCTGCCCTGCCTGTCCGTCCCTGCCCATTCCTGCCTGTCCCTGCCTGCTCACGGAGCAAAGCCCCTGAGTGTTCCTGCACGGTGTTCCAAGGAGAGGGGAGAGCTGTCTGCAGGGCTCCTGAGCAGGGGAAAGAGGGAGGGGGAATCAGTTTTGACCCCATCAGACCTTAAATGAAGGGAACCTTGGGCAGTACTTTTCCAGCCTGAGCATGTCTAGAAGCCCAAGGCAGGGATTATTTCCTCTTCTCTCCTGTCTGGTCTTTTGCTTTTGCTACTAATACTGTTACACAGTCCTGTTTTATGCCAAAGCAGTGGGAATTTCTACACTTTTTTAAAAAAAAAAAAAGGATAGCAGCAAGTGTTGGGAGTAAATTCCCATTACAGCTGGGAGAGTCAACAGCAGGATCCCTGTGAGAGCACCTTGCCTTTACTCAGGGTTTCTATCCCTGGTCAAGGCTTCCTCTCCCTCAGTGGTGAGACAGGGCTCTCTGCCTGCCCAGCGTGGAGAAAAAAACCTCCAATAAATCAATTCGAGGGAAATGCAGCTTGAGCAGGTTAAAAAGCAAGAGGCTGACTCCAGGTTTCACACCTTCCCCACCTCAAAGCACCCCAAGCCATCCCTGTCTTTCCTGGGAGGGAATCACTGGTGGGACCATTCCTGAGCGCCAGGACTGGAGCTGAACAAGCCCCAGAGGAGTTTTGCTTCGTGCCCTCCAAGCACAAACCAGATTAAACACAGGCACGAGCGAGAGGAATGAATCATCCGCCAGGAGAGCAGGAGCAGGATGGACAGGACTCCCGAGGATGGCAGAGAGGCAGCAGCAGAGGGGAACAGTTGGATCAGGACAAGCAGATAAAATACGGAGACAAAAAGCCAGGAAAAAAAAAAAAAGTGTTTCTATGAAGTTTAAATTCTCTGCAGCTGGAATCTGCACCTTCCAGCGAGGGCACCATGGAGGCCCACAAGAGCTGCAAAAGGGGCTTTGGTGCTGGAAGCACAGGGAAAATCTGAACCTGATTTCTTAATTCCCATTCCATTTGCAGAACAGAAATTTGTTTAAAATCAAAGGCTTTGCCACCTGTGGTTTCCAAAAGTTGCAAAATTGTTTCTTCCACTGAGCTGAAAAAAAACCCGGCCAAACCCCAGAAATTTAAAAATAATCTTTTGCCAATCAGTGGTGCTGCAGTGTCCCCAGATCTCCTCAACAGACATGGAAAGGTAGCTTAGTAACAGCTACCTCTGCCCATTCCCACGCACTGCACTGGTTGAACTTGATTTCTCTTTTTTTTGTCATTTAAAAAAATTCCCTTTTGGAAAATGTGGTTTCAGCTGAGTTCTCTTTTTCTGTGGGAAGATGTTGGTTTCAGCTGCGATTCCAAAAATGTAATTTCGAAACAGTGATTCAAACCAAACCCTGCCCTTTCCCTGCCTCACCATGCCTGGGGCAAGGTGGTTGTATTCCACTTGGATATTTGTGATCCTGAGGTTGGGGCAGGGCATTGCCTGCTCTCAGAAATTTTGTGTTCTGGCGTTTTTTTGGGAATGAGATGGGAAAGAGGGTTTGGAGCTGCTCGAGCCAGCGCTGGGGTCACAGCATTGGCACAGCCTTAAAAGCATCTGACTTGCTACCACGGGGAAAAGCGTTCCAACCAAGGCCAGCTCTTTCCAGCACTGTATCACTCCGGGTTGTCTTTCCAGCAGCAATGCACAGAGGACACCAGGAATCCCACAAAACAAACCACAACCGGGAGGCGAGTGGCACAGTTCCAGAATCGAAGCCGGAGGGGTGGATTCAGGGTTCTCCTCCCTGGGCTGCAATTAAGCTGCTTTCATTCCTTACCAGAGACATTCTCCCAAGTGACCGTCAGCCTGGGGCTGTGTTGCAAATAAGTGGCCAGGCAGAGCATCCCAGCATCCTGCTGAAGCCCACAGGAGCTCCTCGTGCCCAAATCAAAGCCAAGTGTCCACCACTTGCCCATCCAAAGCAGCTGGAGGAGCTGCTTGTCAGAGCCAGGGGCCACTTTCAACAATGCTGCCACCTGAAACAGAGGTTTGTGACCAGCCAGAGAGAAGGGCTGGGGAGAGCCAGGGCTGGGGCAGAGCTGGCACCAAAACCCAGGGATTAATTCCCTCAGCCCCAAGAGGGAACCCAGGGTCAGGGTGAAGCTACAGGACATCCATCCTTCCGACACACAAAAGAAAACCCCCTGCAAACAGTCAAGTTTTCAATCACTTTAATGTGATCACTGCAATTTGACCACAGTCTCAGAGAGGAAAAAAAGTCACACAAATTCTCTGTGCTTAGGATTTGAGTCAATCTACGCAGTTCTTGTTGATTGACGTTATTCAAGTTAAGACCTTCTGACCATCAGTGACGTTCTCGGCTGAAAGGCAGGACCGCGAGTGTCGGACACACTGGTGCAAACCAGGAATGCTTCTTCTGGGATTAGAGCTGTGCCACCTGATCTACTCGAAAGGAAACAGCTGGACACGCACACACACACACGGAGCATGCAAATACACCAGGAACCAGCTACAGCTCCACGGGGAGCACACGGGTGGCAATACAGAGGTGGGGCCGTGGTTCAGAACGAGGAAGGGGAAAACCCACACAAATATCCAAAACTGAGCAGATTCATTTTCCAACATTCGAGAAGAAAATAGGAAAATTGAAATTACATTGTGTTGACAAACCCTGATGATTTTTTTTTTTTTTTTTTTTTTTTTGGGCTGGGGGGTTGTTTTTTAACAGTCNTAACAAAGCAAAAGGTGAAGGCAAATTT
The DNA here is from genome assembly GCA_013397725.1 of Rhagologus leucostigma. Lineage (NCBI taxonomy): Eukaryota > Metazoa > Chordata > Aves > Passeriformes > Rhagologus > Rhagologus leucostigma. The sequence goes on from VZTD01003249.1 coordinate 545,164, forward strand.
TCCAAAGTATTGTAAAATTTATTGTATAAGTATTGCAGCTTTTAGAATGACATATAATTGCCACTATTGGTTACTGGTACACAAGAAGCGTTTACAACAGATTTTTGTAAATTGGCATCAGAGTACATATTCATACTAAAACAGCAAAATATAGATAAGTACTGCATTGCATGTGCTGTCAATAGTTTACATAAGTTTAAATTGAACAGAACTCAGGATACAGGACTGCCTATAACAAACTCCAAAGCCAACACAATGCAACTGGAAGTTTAAGAAAATATTAATACAATGAAATGTGTCTATAAGGCAGGCAAATTAGGACTTTAATGTTGTCCTTCATGAGCTTCTATAGTACAGCAAAAATTTGAAGCGCAGTTTCTGGAAAACTTCTTTTTGTTTTTTTTGTAGCTTTGTGTTGTACATAGAAAATCTCTGAGCGGTACAGAGACAGAAGAGATTTAAATTCATTCTGTTCTGGCCTAGCACTGTTAATGCTACACATCTGATTCAGTCTTCTCCCAATCCTTAGGAAAAACGTTGGGCTTTTATTTCTTTATTTTTCAATAGAGCAGTTAGTGCAATTTTATAATTCAATACACATACAAAAGGGTGATTCTCCAGAAAGCAATTGGATTTCCTTAGACCCCACTTAAGACAGAATGAATTTTGTAACACTTATGGAAACAACGCACTGGATTAGTAAAGCTGAATCCTCAAACCGGTGGAACCAAGGGTTGCGAAGGGAACACGTGTTTTACCAGTGTCAGCCCCAAATGAAACCCATCCTTCCTCCCCACCAGGATCGACAAAGCCACGTTCCCATTCCAGGCCAGGAAGGTTTGGGGGCACTTTAAGGATGCTGTTTGCCGTACTGTAAGCTAAGAAACTCTGTAAGATGAACAACCCCTTTTAAAGCTAACGCAACTTAAAACTCCGAGCAAAAAGGCAGGCTAGGCCATGAGGTTGCTAAGCATTAGCAATGCCTTGATTCTTCTGTATTTCTTTAAAAATAAATCACTTTTAAGGGGCCTGAATCTCTCTGCTGGCAGCTGCAGGACCCTCTAGCACCGCTCTCTGCTGAGCTGCACCAAGGCGAGAGGGAACGGGGCATCAGCAAGGGTGTGCAAAGCAAATTCCCTGCCTTGGTGGCAATTTGGGACGTGAGAATTGGGAAGAAATGGACCCCGAGGCGAAAAGTAACATTAAATAGTAGTAATAATAATAACAATAATAACAACAACAATAATAATAATAAAAAAAAAGAACAGACCATTATTTCTAAACACCCATTCAGAACTTGGAGTTGATCTGGGCCCCAGATCTGGTATCTGCACTTGAAATACACAGTTCTTAGGACTGCAAAGAGAGGGATGGACAGAAGGAGACAAAAGATAATGACTGAGCTCTGCTGAGGAGCTGCACCCACTGCCTGGGACCTGGGGCTCTCCCCACTGGGGCTGCAGCAGCCCAGGGAAAGGTGGCAGCTTGGGGTTTCTGCATGGATGGGCTGAAAGGCATCGTTTGCAACAGGAATTTGGTGTTGATGAGCCACCCAATTTCACACTCATTAAGTTCCCCAAACTAGAGAAAGAGGTAAATGAAACTGGACCCAGGAACTCAACAAACTGATCACTCAACTGCAGAGCTTGGGGTGACACTAGACAAACAGAAGTTCACACTGGGAGAGGACTAGGGAGGGAGGAAAAAAAAATAGGGGGAAAGGAAAAAGAGAATCAGTTGAAATTTTGAGGACTTTCAAGAATGAGAGCTGGGTTCAATTGCACTGCATCTTCAGACCCTCTCCCACTACCCCTCTGTGCCTATCCAGCCCCTGCCCACTTCCCTGACTTTTCCATGGGGTTTGGTGGCCAGGTGACACCCTGTGACAAGACAATCTCGTTCCTTAACAACCTCTGGTCCCCACACCACCTCTTTACTCACTGCTCAGTTTTAAACATGTGATGCATATTCCACCCAAAATCTGCTGAGGTAACCGTATTTTTTTTAATAGCAAACAAAACTAGTTCAGACCACTGAACAACCCCCCCTCCCTCCCCAAAAAACAAAACAAGAAAACAAACACCCAACCCCAACAACACTATTCACGCATTTTGGCTCAAGAGGGCAGTAGATATTATATTTCGCTTTCTCTTTTGGTTGGTATCTCATTTACAATATCCACCACAGATTCCTACCTCCCCGGGTAGGATAATGTGCATAAAACGTGTTCAAGTTCCCTAAGAACAGTCGGAGCAGAGCAGCGGCCAAGGGAGCAGCTGGCGTGGCCAGGCACAGGGAGCTGCTCCGGGAAAAAGGGACTGGAAAAGTGAATGCAAGGTCCAAAGGAGCAAGAGACCAGACGCTGGTTATTTGTAATGCTAATGATGATTTTGTGTCCCCCTCTCTAATAAGGGAGGGTTACTGTTTCTTTAATAAGGCACTAAATAGACATGTTACATAAAGGAAAGATACATTTTAAAAACTTGTACAAATTCGTCAGTTTTGTACCTTTCATGACAAACTAGATTTATTCCTTTGCATTCCTTTTTTTTTTTGTGGCTTTTTTTTCTTTTTTTTTTCTTTTTTTTTTTTTTAGGTCATCAAAATTTAGGTTACATGACTGTAAGACTATGAAGATTTCAAGAGCTGTGGAAAAGCAGATTGAAGTACTGAGAAGGTACAGGACTATTTCTAGGCAGAAATAAAAAAAAAGCAAAAAAATAATGATCAAACTTCAAGTTCAACTATTCATCATCTTCTTTAAAATATATATAAATATTGTTCAAATGGTCAGAACTTCAAAACCGTTCTCGTGGTTAGGTTTTTTTCTTTTTCAAGTAATAAAAAAGTTGCTTAAAAACAATAGTTATTGCCTTTATATCTTTCATTTATGTCACTCTACTAGATAGCATCCTGCAGGAAATCAAATCACACCCCCTTGTGAAATCCTCGCTCTCTGTGGTTCCCTACCGACCCTTCCTCGCGCTCGGAGAGACTGGGCCCACGACAGGATTTTTCCCTTTTGCCTTCTCCCCCTCACTCTCTCAGGTTTCCCACTCACTCGCTCACAATTCACCGCGAGGGCGAGGCCCCTACCAGACACCGAGGTGACAGAAAATGTAAACAAGAGCAGAGCAAGACAAAACGCTTCCGAAACCAAGATAAATGAACCACGCACAACGCCCGGCGGCGCGAGGGCAGCGGCACCTGGGGGGGGGAGGATGTTCCAGAAGAGGTAAGGGGGGGTTGCTTCTAAAGCCTTAAGCATTATTTTTGTAGCCTTTAATTAATACAACACAGGAGCAGATTCATTTCCATCCACTGTACCTGCTGCCTCTTTAGCTGGATAACAAACGTAAAAAATAGCGACAACCAGGAACGGCGGAGCCGCGGGGACACGGCTGCGCCCGTTTCTCCCAAACTGAGGTTTGGGAGGTTGAAACAAAATGAAAATGATGTTCACCACCACCACCACCACACTTTGCACCTCGTCCTTTCAACGAGACATTTAAACCCAGCTGAAGGGCAGCCAGTTGGGTGCGTTACCAGTTCCTCACATCGACCTCCACGACCACCGCTTTGGCTCCAACAGGGCCCTTCAGTTGAACATGGAAAGAAATAAACCAAAAAACACTTTTGTTCCTTCAGACACAGAAGTTTATTCTCAACCCCCACCACCCTCCCCTCCAAAAAGTTAGAGGTTGTCCAAAAAAAAAAAAAAAAAAAGAAAAAAAAAGAAAAAAAAAGAAAAAAAAAGAAAAAAAAAGACGAAAAATCAAGTAATTTTTGCCTGCTTCAGTCATTCCTGACTGTGGGAAGCAGGGAGTTTTCATTTTACCTTGTTACTCCAATAATCCTACCGGATGACAAACAGACACACACCAACTCCTCTTGCTTTGTAGGGAATGTATAAAGCTGTGGCTGTCAGCGGCCACGCGCGGGGACTCTGGAAATTAAGGATTTGCATAAGCTGCAGTCTCGCTCACCGCTCCTCCCAGGGCTGCCATCTCCACTCCAGCGATCCTCCTCCCCTTCCAGCTACTTTGTTCTTCACTTCCACATAGATCCCTTAACAGGTTCATGGTAGACATGAGAGGCTTTGACCAACACAAGCACTGACATATTTATATTAAAAAATAGTGCAAAATTTCAACATTTATATAAATAACTCTAAACCCCTGCTTTTGATTTTTTTTTGTTTTTTGTTTTTT